>JADWQK010002423.1:0-29730 GCA_017933935.1 Sesamia nonagrioides
TCTAAGAAGTTGAAATTAAATATAGTTTAAAAAATTCTAAGAAGTTGAAATTAAATATAGTTTAAAAAATTAAAAAGACATGCTTTTAAAGAATACCAAACTGAAAACTTAAAAATAATTTAAAAAAAGCGTGAGGCGCTTAATATACAAAAATTATGGCACAAAGCGCCTCACGCTTTTTTAAAAAATATTTTTAACTTTTTAGTTTGGTATTCTTTAAAAGCATGTCTTTTTAATTTTTTAAACTATATTTAGTTTCAACTTTTTTTTACTTGGGAAGTTAATTCAAAACAGATTGCAAACATTCTGAGCCTCAGCTTTCCTTATTTAAATATCTTTGTTACATAGGAGGTAGAGAGAGAGAGGGAGTAAGTGTAGTTATATACCTACGTAGATATGTATGTATATTATATGTACATCTAGACTAGAGGAGATCAAAAGTAAACATTAAAAATAAATACTTAATATTTAAAAATAAAAGTGCTAGGTATTATAATGATGACACAATGGAAAATTATTTACTAAATTCTACGCCCAGGCCGAGAAAACATATATCACTGTTTACAAAAGATTGTTTCATGAACAAACATTTGCTCGTAAAAACCTAAGTTATTAATGGCTACCTATCCATATTTATTTTTATGTTAGGGTCATAATTAACCTATAATGTCCCTACTCCTGGGACACAGACCTCCTCTCAGTGGGAGGGAGGGGGAGCAGATGTCACATGTTTTAGAAGTTTTAGGTCCGTATTACAGAACGTCACTCAAAACTCAAGCTCTACTTAAGTCTCGTTTGAAACCATTTGATTGGTTGAAACTAGTTTTAAGTAATGTTTAAACAGAGATCAATGCTTGAGTTTCCTTCTGGAATACGGACCTTAGTCTCTATGACATGCCGGTTTCCTCGCGATGTTTTCCTTCACCGTTTTGAGAGCACATTAAAAGTTGAAGTACCGCCGGATCTTTGCGATAATGCCAAGTTTCCTTGCAGTCACTTTGGCTTTGAACTCAATGAGCCACCCAAAGTTTAGTACACATTATTACATTACATTACACACATTACATTATTATTATTATCCTTTATTTTATTGAATATACATATAAATTACATTTTTAAATATTTCTACATAAAAAATACATAAAAAACATTTAAAAATATAAAAAATAGTAGCCCACCGGTATCGGGAACAGGGTCCAAGCTACCGGCGGTCAGGGCTCCAGAGAGAGGAACTTCCTGACGTTGCGAGCCGTGTCCAGCAGTACCGCTTTTTGAATCAAGCCCTTGATCCAGCTGCCTAACGAGAGCCTCCTGAGGTGTTGGTCGAGGCTCTTGGCAATTAAGCCATTGGCTGTCACGACTATCGGTACAATAATTGCTGAATCCACTTCCCACATGTCGACAACCTCGTGAGCCAAATCAAGATACTTGGTTTGTTTATCTTTCTCAGCTTTCACGAGGTTCTCATCATGTGGGATGGTTATGTCAACAATCATTGCACGCCGCTCTGATCGATCCACCAGCACTATATCAGCCTTATTGGCAATAATAGTCCTGTCAGTGGTGATGGATCGATCCCAGTACAATGTGATATGGCCATTTTCGAGAACTGGGTCGGGCATATACCTGTAGTACGGCACCTCCGATTCCACAAGTTTGTATTTAAGAGCAAGTTGCTGGTGAATTATCCTGGCTACAAGGTTGTGTCTATGCAAGTACTCTCCGTTAGCTAGACGAGAACACCCGGAAATGATGTGTCTAATTGATTCTCCCGGCCGGTGACATGCCCGACAGATGTGAACTGTGCCGTCTTTCACAATGAATCTCCGGTAATTGTTCGTCATCATAACTTCGTCCATAATTGCAAAGACAAAACTTTCGGTTTCCCCAAAGAGGCCACCGAAACGTAGCCAGGCTACGGACGCTTGAAAATCTACATCGGGCCCATGTAGGGCTCGGAAAAAGCGTCCGTGAAGCTCTTTGCTCTTCCATACCTCCATGCGATCATTTGTGTCAAGCACTACTGGTTTACGCCAGTTCTCTTTAGCCAAGGAGAACGGAGTGAGGCCCTTGTCAGCCGTGACCACATCTCGATGCATCCCCACGTCGGTTTCTAGGAAATAGTCCCTGAGACTGCATATCTCGCGATTGTGGAGAGTCTTGGCGTTTAAAAAGCCACGACCTCCACATTTTCGCGGGATATACAGCCTCATAACCGATGACCGTGGGTGATGCAATCGATTTGCAGTCAGTAGCGTACGGACTCTCTGATCCAGGGCGTCAAGCTCGGTTTGAGTCCATTTTAGTATGCCAAAAGAGTACATCAATACCGGCATGACCCAACCGTTGAAAGCGGGCACCTTATTTCCGCCTGTTAGAAGACTATTAAGTACTTTCTTCAGGCGGCCAAAGACGCGTTCTTTCAACGATTGCTTCATGTCAGTAACATTGATACCCAACGCTTCCGACATACCCAAATACTTATAGGTTTCGGATGTGGAGAGGGCTCTAAGGTTTATGGAACTCGTGAGTTGGGTTCCCACGGGTTCCATAATCTCTCCTTGCTTTACATGCATGACCGCACATTTGTCCACACCAAATTCCATCCTGATGGAGCTACTGAAAATTTCAGTAATTTTCAGTAGCTCGTTCAGTTGTGAATTGTTGGGAGCAAAAAGTTTCAGGTCATCCATGTAGAGGAGGTGCGATATAACCTGACCACCTCTCCTCAACCGATAGCCTAGACCTGAATCCTCTAATAGTGTGCTTAGAGGATTCAATACTAAGCAAAACCAAAGTGGACTCAAACTTCCTTATCGGTTCGCTATTCCTCTGAATTTTTCGACATTTTGGATAGGGAAGGACTGTCCTCCATGTCCTCATACACGTCATCAGGAAGGTGCGCAGAGTTGCATCCACTTTATACAACTCCATCACCCGCATGAGCCATGTATGTGGCACTGAGTCATAGGCCTTCTTATAATCTATCCAAGATGTCGACAGATCCTTTCGGGAACGATGAACCTGTTGGCTAATGGCCATATCAATAAGGAGTAGCTCTTTAGTACCGCTGGACCCGCTCCTACATCCATTTTGAGAGGCAGACAAGATGGAGTTGCTGTCAATATGTTTGTTAATTTTAGTTTTCAAAATGGATGTAAGAACTTTATAGACCGTCGCTAAACAGGTGATCGGCCTATAATTTTTGGGTTCCGCGGTGCTACCTGATTTATGGAGCAGGTGGGTTATTCCAGTAGTTAGGAACTGAGGTAACGAACCAGACACTAAAGCAGTCTGGAATTGAGATACCAAGCGAGCGTGCGACATTGGAAACCATTTTATCCAAAAGTTATGCAGCCCGTCCGGTCCTGGAGACTTCCAGTTAGGTAACAGACGGACTGCATGAGCTACATCTTGGGGGCAGATGGTAATAGCCCCCATTTCAGGTATTGGATCGCAGGCTCTCTCGACATCCCGGGCCCAGTCACCTTCAGTGTGACTGACAGGTATCGACCAGATACTGCGCCAAAATGAACACATGGCATCATCATCCGGTAGGCACGTGTCAGTCACACCTCGTCTGGTCGTTCCCAGTCCATATAAACCCTCCTTTCATTGCTTTGGAAGGTGCGATTCTGGGTGTACCGTTCCACTCGTCGTTTATATCTTCTAATACGGTTCGCCCATGCATACACTTTCTGCTTCAGGAAGTCCGTGACACGGGCCATATAGTTTTGAGGGCTGGTATTTGTACCTGAGAATGCCCGCCTCACAAAGCGCATCACTCTAGGACGAGTATTTCCCTCCCTGAAGCAGATTAGTTTACCGATGAGTGCTCTGGCCCCACCAATACGACGTTCAATCCTGTGCTGCCAAGCTGGTACTACTGGTTTCGGTCGTGTAGCTCTAGAGTCACTAGGAAATTTGACATGAGCTACACGACAAGCTGCTACAGCTGCGCAGTACAGAATTGAATGAGTATCAGTGAGGTCCTCGCAGGTATCAAAATAATTCGATAACTGCGCATCCAGAGCAGCCATCAGTGCCCTATTTCTGTTATGCATGGGCAAACGTGGCAGGCGTGGTCTTAGCTCTGCCGAGATGGAACGATATTCCCGAATCGCAGCCTCCAAAGCATTTCTTAACTCCTCATTGCCCTGGGTACTTACATTTGTAGCCCTATCATTACTTCCCTAGTCAGCATAGTTTGTTGGCTGAGGTGGTATCTCCGCAGACTGCGACTAGTGAGCAATGACACGGCTACACTGCATTTCGTTTCGCAGGCGATCAAGCACAGTATCATCCAACATATGATTATGCTGGATATCCCGTACCTGATCCGACAGTCGTTGCGCCGACACGTTGACAGCTGGCTAAAGCACCTGAAACAGAGAGAGCATTCGAACACGGTACGCGGTCAGGTTGGTTCCTCCCTCTGTATCCCCATAGTATGAGCGCATGACGTTTTCGTTGATGGATTGTGTCCATCTCATGCGCTGCACACTTCCGCCGGGAGCTGGGACCCTGGCAGAAGCCGATGGGCCTCGAGGTCCGAAGCAGTCCGGCGGCCGGCGTCCTCCCCGTCAGCGAACAGGTGGTGGCGTCGTCGGCGGAGAGAAATACTCGTCGCTCGAGCTCGACGCAACTGCCGCGGCCGGAGTCGTCACAGCGCTTACAGTGGCGCTGGAGACCGGCGGCGGCAAGGCGGAGCTGAGCAACGAGTCCGGAGATGGTGGGCGTGCACGTCGAGCGGCAGATCTTGTCAACATCTTCAATCTTCAGTATAATTCAATTTTTCCGAAATTTATTGATTTGACATAACAGATGTCAGTCGATGTCGGCTATTTATTTTCTTTCATATTGTAATTTATTATTCACTAAACTTTGGTTTTTGCATAATTTTGGTTTTAAATAGTTGGTATTTCATGTTTGTATATATAAATGTAAAAACAGCTTCTATTGTGACAATTTTATAAATAAATATGTTTAGACAAAAGAATCTTTGATGTTGACGTTGGTGCTGCCAGTTTTATTATTATTTCGTTTATTTATTTTTCTAACATATAATTTAAATTTTTAAAATTTTTGTATAAAAAATACATAAAAAACATTTAAAAATATAAAAAATAGTAGCCCACCGGTATCGGGAACAGGGTCCAAGCTACCGGTGGTCAGGGTTCCAGAGAGAGGAACTTCCTGACGATGCGAGCCGTGTCCAGCAGTACCGCTTTCTGAATCAAGCCCTTGATCCAGCTGCCTAACGAGAGCCTCCTGAGGTGTTGGTCGAGGCTCTTGGCTATTAAGCCATTGGCTGTCACGACTATCGGTACAATAATTGCTGAATCCACTTCCCACATGTCGACAACCTCGTGAGCCAAATCAAGATACTTGATTTGTTTATCTTTCTCGGCTTTCACGAGATTCTCATCGTGCGGGATGGTTATGTCAACAATCATTGCACGCCGCTCTGATCGATCCACCATCACTATATCAGGCTTATTGGCAACAATAGTCCTGTCAGTGATGATGGATCGATCCCAGTACAATGTGATATGGCCATTTTCGAGAACTGGGTCGGGCCCATACCTGTAGTACGGTACCTCCGATTCCACAAGGTTGTATTTCAGAGCAAGTTGTTGATGAATTATTATTATTATTATATTACATTACATTATTTTTAGTATACTTTTTTTCCGGATATTGCCATGGTGTCGAAACTTACTCAGGTGAAACCGCAGAGGCGCAGCTTGTATTAGACAAACTAGACTGTTACACACATTACACAAACTACACACATCAAAAGTGTCTAGGGATCAAGCATTTTTATGCGGATTTCTTGAGATTGAGATGTGGCTTTGTAATAAATTTATGATTTTATAAATTTATATGGATCCTTTTTGGTGCATTTCATAATTTGAATCAGGAACTGTGAATCAAATTCGAGTAAAAGATGAAAATCAGCTGTCAATATTTTCCCTATAAAAACATACAACGCATTGAAGACATTATTAGTGCTACTGTTTCCCTACTACTGATTAAAACCAACGTTATTATGGAGCGGCGACGTCATTTAAGCAGGGAAGAAATGCTCAGAGCCGTGGGAATGATAGAAGCTGGTTCCCGGCAACGTACTGTGGCTTTAGCTCTGAATACAAGTCAGAGTGTTATCAGTCGACTTTGGACACGTTACCGAAGCACTGGTACCGTGGCTGAGCGCCATGGAGGACGGTATCGCTGCACCACACGGAGACAAGACCGATACATTCAAATCTTAACTCGAAGAGCTCCAACAATAACCGCCATGATGTTAGCCGTGAGGCTTCATCACTCTTCAGGGAACTTAATTAGCGACCAAACAGTCAGAAACCGCTTGCATGAAGTGAACCTTCATTCCCGAAGACCGCTACGGGTACCACCTATAGCAATGCACAATCGTAGGATTCGATATCAATGGGCTCTTGAACACAGAAATTGGGCAGAAGAACAATGGCGTTTCGTGTGCTTTTCTGATGAGTCTCGTTTTGGTATGAGACCGGATACAAGACGTATACGACACTGGAGAACCCCTGGACGCCAACAGCGATTAAAATCCTGCCAGGAAGTCCATCCTTATAGTGGTGGAACCATCATGGTATGGGCGGGTATTTGGATCGGCGGAAGAACTGAGTTGATTTGGATCAGAGGCAACCTCAACGCTCAAATTTATGCTGAAACGATTGTATCAGACGTCATCGTTCCTCTACAAGTGCAAATCGGTCCCTTATTTCAGTTAATGCATGATAATGCACGACCGCACACCGCAAGAGTTGTAAGACAGACTCTCGCCGCAGCTAACATCAATGTCCTGCCCTGGCCTGCTCAGTCGCCAGACTTGAACCCGATTGAGCATGCATGGGATATGCTACAGAGAAGAGCTCTGCCGAATATGGAGGGTATCCAGTCGCAAGAAGACCTTTTTTTGTTGTTGCAACGAACATGGGCGGCCATTCCACAGCGTGATTTGGATGAACTCATTTTGAGTATGCCAAACCGATGTTCTTGTGTTGTTAGTGTTCGCGGTAGAAACACGGATTATTAATTGTTTAAGTTACCCAATAAAATTTTAGAGAAAACTGTTATTTCAGTCTTTTTTTCGAACTTTTGTGTTAGTGGTTCAAATGTCAAATATCCCTTTATTAGGAAAATGGCAAATTTCTTTATTAATGCAAAGGTGACTTGGTTTATCGTTACTGTGACAAACGAAAACACTTTATTTGATGAATCCTTAAAGAAAATTTTAATTAATATCAATCAGGAGAAAAGTTATTGCAAAAATATATGTTGATCCCTAGACACTTTTGATGTGTGTATTTAATGTAGTAATGGAAAAAAGACTTTATGTGTATTTCGTATTTCCTGCCAGTAGTTTACTTGACTCGGAGGTTGCAAATAAGCACTAAATAGGCTGGGCTATACTTTGACAGAGTCCGTGGCGTAGCGGTAGTGTACGCGGCCGTTGCGCAAGGAGGCGCGGGTTCGATCCCCGGGCAGTGCAAATATTTGTGTACCGGATATTTGTACTGGTCTGGTTATGGTCTCGGAAAGTACGTTAAGCCGTTGGTCCCGGTTGCCATACAAACATCTAGTGGCAGTGGTTACGGGTTGTTGGAGCCCTCAAAAGTCCAACAATTGGTCTAACTGCAATACTTCGATATCGCCTTCGGGTTGTGGAGGTCATACGGCAGTCGCTTCACGGAAAATGTCGAAGTTTAGCCATTTCAGCAGTTGGACTGGTAAAGCGGACCCCAGACTCCAAAGCTGAAAAAACTTTGGATGCAACTGGGGTTAACACGGAGATGGTGATGATGATGAGGCTAGGCTATACTTTACAGAGATTCCAATATTTTCTGCCTCCTAAAGACAATGTTTTTTTATCAATATCAAGATGCTGGCCACTATTATAGACTACTTGGGCTATAAAAACTATAAACTGTAAAAAACAGTAAGCTTCCTATAACTTAGTAGCTTTCCTATAATTTAAACAAAAGAATTTCATTATTTGTTTTTATCTCTACTAATATTATAAATGCGAAAGTAACTCTGTCTGTCTGTCTGTCTGTTACGCTTTCACATCTAAACCACTGAACTGATTTTATTGAAATTTGGTACAAAGATAGAGTTGATCTTGAGAAATAACATAGGATAGTTTTGATTCCGGACTTTTGAAGAATTCTCTTGGAAACGCGATATAACCGAACACCCGGGGGCAGGCGGAAAGCTAGACAAGCATTAAATATTGAATTGAAAAAAAATATAATAATAATTTAAATATTTGTCAAACTTTTTTTTTTATAAATTACAAACTAGCGCTTCACTGCAATAACGCCGGATGGCAGTGACGTAATCGTTGATGGTAAGGCGCGCCAGTTTATTAAGCTTACTCACTCAAAAGAACTGAGTAAATAGGAAGGAAGACGGCAGTTTTATTGGTGTTGTTCTGGATGGGAAATCATTTGGCTATTTGACCTCCCCCGCTCTGGGCGGAAGGGCGTGCCAGACATATACTGACTAAAACCGTGTTTTTTAACTTGCCTCTACGCCAGGGCCACGGTTTCTTTTTTAAGCAACCCTGACCCAGGAGCCATCGGTCTTCGTGGACCCCGTCACGAAGTGCTGACATCTCGTCTACTCGGGCCTGGTCGTTACCGGGCGGCGAGCTGGCCGGGAGTTCGAGGTTGTCTCCCGACCAAACATTTGTGAACCTTAAATGCCTTCTCATTATAATAAAGTTACTCACAGCATCCAACACCGCACTCAACGCTCAGCGCACGCAACGCTCGCGATTTCGGCCGCGTGGAAATTTTGTTTCCCCGACACACGTCATTTGATTCATCATTCGTCATCACTTCGATTTCTCGTAGAACTTTTAAGAGGGAACTCTAGTGGTGCACTCTCTATACAAACGAATTCCGCTGTTTTCTTCATGGATAATGCTTTAAGAGCAATCACATTTTTATCTACAATTTTACACCGTGATTATTTACGATGTAAAATTGTAGATGAAAAATCAAATGATAGGGGCACGTTTATACGTGCCCCTATCGTTTATCTATCATTTGATTTTTTTCGAAACTTAATTAATAAAAGAAATACGATACTTCAAAACGCGAAAAATAACGCATTTTTACCGTGATGTTCAGATGACTATTAGATAAACGTGATAGGGTTTTGACAAAAAAGAAAATAACAAAGCATAGGTGTACTTTTCCTCTAAATTTTCATATAAAAATAATTGAGATCTGCCGGGTTTGAAAAAGAAAACAGCGGAATACGTAACGTCTTTTGATCAACGTTTTGTAGGTAAAAAGCTGCAACTGACCTTTTCGTACTTTACGGGGAAAGGTTGAAAGCGGCGCGACGGGATCCTAGGGTGATGTTCAATAGTCTCCAAGTCTCCAGTCTTCCTTAAGAGCTAGGTTATAACTTCAAAACAGATTTAAAAAAATGTTATGTTGTATTTACATAACATTTTTTAAAATCTCTTTTGAAGTTCCTGAGATTGCTATATTCAAATAACCAAACTCTTAAGTTTTATAACTAGTATGTATGTATGTAATATTTTAATTGAAACATCATAGTTTATTACCCACCATAAATATCGAACACGTGCACTTGAATGTGCATATAAATAAATATGGGTAGATAAACTAGGGCGGACGGCTAGTGATCTATTGGCACTTGGGCGGGCACAATTCAATAGTTTGGGCGCGTTACTGTATCGTGAAAAGTAGCCTCGTTTTTTCAGTGCAGTGATCGTGGTTTTTTATTTTTTATTTGTGATTAAATAAAGAGTTTGACACTTTCTGTGATGGGTGCGGATGATCCTAATGCTTTGGCTGCAGTGGAATTTGAGGTCTATGGGCAGGTTCAAGGTTAACGGCTTTGTCATTTTTTTAAATTGAAAGCATGAAGACCTTTAGGTAGGTACCTAGTTAAAGATTCTGTGGTGAAAGAGGTCAAATTCGACCTCAAACGATTTGTAATTCATTTAATTTGCTTGATAAATAATATGATTGCTTCGTGTTCGGACACGGAGTTCGTATTAGGGTCATGACACATCTGTGGAACGTACGACATCGAAAGCTCAGTGGCTGAATTGTTAGTCGTAATATTCAGTTGTTATGACAAACCAATCGGTCAAAACGCGGCGTCTTGTTCAGCGCGCTACGCGATGGAAAGTTACATGGCGTCATCATCAGTTTGTCTGTATCGACACTTTATGGTGTGCGGTTTTTGTGACGTACCTCAAATGCTCAGAATAATGGATTTAATTAGAATATTAGCTATTATAGAGGGCTTAGAAGAATTGCCGCTCTTCGCTACCGCCACGCGCGCGATGGACATGACACGCCGAACGTTCAGCTACGCCGGCTGAACTTTCGGTCGCGCAACGCATCGCGTGATGTGTCGCTTGCTATGCAAAATACATTAAATGCGTTTTAGCTCAAAAAACCACCCGAAGGAAGGTTAGGCCCTACGCCGAACGCGGCGTAATTTCGGCTGATGTGTCATAGAGTACTTGAAATACACTGCGAACGTATTTAGCCGAACTTTCGGCGCCGTACGTTCCGCAGATGTGTCGCGACACTTATTATTATACCTATATTCTCCATAAATATGAGGCTCTATAGAGCAACTTTCCTTTGTAGAAAATCATTTCTAATTCCATATATATATGATCGAACAAAAATAAAAAAGTAAGGTTACAATTTTACTGGCCGTAAAGATATTAGTAGAAACTACACACATCAAAAGTGTCTAGGGATCAAGCATTTTTATGCGGATTTCTTGAGATTGAGATGTGGCTTTGTAATAAATTTATGATTTTATAAATTTATATGGATCCTTTTTGGTGCATTTCATAATTTGAATCAGGAACTGTGAATCAAATTCGAGTAAAAGATGAAAATCAGCTGTCAATATTTTCCCTATAAAAACATACAACGCATTGAAGACATTATTAGTGCTACTGTTTCCCTACTACTGATTAAAACCAACGTTATTATGGAGCGGCGACGTCATTTAAGCAGGGAAGAAATGCTCAGAGCCGTGGGAATGATAGAAGCTGGTTCCCGGCAACGTACTGTGGCTTTAGCTCTGAATACAAGTCAGAGTGTTATCAGTCGACTTTGGACACGTTACCGAAGCACTGGTACCGTGGCTGAGCGCCATGGAGGACGGTATCGCTGCACCACACGGAGACAAGACCGATACATTCAAATCTTAACTCGAAGAGCTCCAACAATAACCGCCATGATGTTAGCCGTGAGGCTTCATCACTCTTCAGGGAACTTAATTAGCGACCAAACAGTCAGAAACCGCTTGCATGAAGTGAACCTTCATTCCCGAAGACCGCTACGGGTACCACCTATAGCAATGCACAATCGTAGGATTCGATATCAATGGGCTCTTGAACACAGAAATTGGGCAGAAGAACAATGGCGTTTCGTGTGCTTTTCTGATGAGTCTCGTTTTGGTATGAGACCGGATACAAGACGTATACGACACTGGAGAACCCCTGGACGCCAACAGCGATTAAAATCCTGCCAGGAAGTCCATCCTTATAGTGGTGGAACCATCATGGTATGGGCGGGTATTTGGATCGGCGGAAGAACTGAGTTGATTTTGATCAGAGGCAACCTCAACGCTCAAATTTATGCTGAAACGATTGTATCAGACGTCATCGTTCCTCTACAAGTGCAAATCGGTCCCTTATTTCAGTTAATGCATGATAATGCACGACCGCACACCGCAAGAGTTGTAAGACAGACTCTCGCCGCAGCTAACATCAATGTCCTGCCCTGGCCTGCTCAGTCGCCAGACTTGAACCCGATTGAGCATGCATGGGATATGCTACAGAGAAGAGCTCTGCCGAATATGGAGGGTATCCAGTCGCAAGAAGACCTTTTTTTGTTGTTGCAACGAACATGGGCGGCCATTCCACAGCGTGATTTGGATGAACTCATTTTGAGTATGCCAAACCGATGTTCTTGTGTTGTTAGTGTTCGCGGTAGAAACACGGATTATTAATTGTTTAAGTTACCCAATAAAATTTTAGAGAAAACTGTTATTTCAGTCTTTTTTTCGAACTTTTGTGTTAGTGGTTCAAATGTCAAATATCCCTTTATTAGGAAAATGGCAAATTTCTTTATTAATGCAAAGGTGACTTGGTTTATCGTTACTGTGACAAACGAAAACACTTTATTTGATGAATCCTTAAAGAAAATTTTTATTAATATCAATCAGGAGAAAAGTTATTGCAAAAATATATGTTGATCCCTAGACACTTTTGATGTGTGTATTTAGTAAATATTCAATGAATCAGTAGGTACATCAACAGCTGATCTAAAGAAAGATCTAATCAGTCAACTGTTTATAAATAGAGCACTTGCATTTAGGTCGATGTCAATGAGCGATTTGGACGTGAAATTGGCCACAATAGCAAACATGTTTCATTATTTTTGCTCTCATAGCCCATGCATCCTTGTATTCCTTGTGTCCATGCATCGTTGTATTCCTTGATATTACCTACCTAAGTTTCAACACTTTAAGCCCACAAAATTTGCTACTTCTAATAGTATTTGATTAGTTATATATTAGTTACTCACTTTCCACCCGCTGCTTCGCCCGCGTGGAGTTCGGTTATATCGCGCGTTTCAGATTTCCCTCAAAAATATCAAATTTTTTCGGGATAAAAACCCTATTATTTAATCCGGCAAAATTTCAAAGCAATCGGTTGAGTAGTTACGGCGTCAAAGCAGAAGAAACAAACAAAGAAACTCACTTTTCCATTTATAATATTAGTAAGGATAACCTGGTGAAGGTCGCGGGAAACCGATAGATGCGGGCAACACAAGACCGGTCGTCGTGGTAGGCCTTGGGGGAGGCCTTTGCCCAGCAGTGGACCTATACAATATGTAAAGAAAACCCTGACCGATCCGTGAAAGTATTGTTAGGTATCGATAACTGATTCTATTAATGCCCACAAAGACAGGCTAAACTTAAAAAAAAATTCCCCCTAAAATAATAAATATTATTTCGCAAAAAGAGGTAACTTAATACATGTGCGGTACGCAACCCCTTCCGCGGGCGGCGGGGGGCAGGGCACGCGGCACCTGCGACGTGGTCGCGTCGCTATTCGCTTATAATAATACCGGTGTAGTCACTTTTTTAAAAATTACCGAATTTCGGGGAAATTGGAATGAATTCCCGGGAAAAAAGGATTATTTCAAAATTAATTAGTATTGTTACTATGATGATTATGTAAAATTTTATATTATACTAGCTGCTGCCCGCGGCTTCGCACGCGTGGACTACAAGTAATATCACAGCGGGATAAAAATTAGAGTACTTAAGTTGTATTATATTTTATTTTTTATGGTAGTAAAATATAACAGAAAATATTATCTAGCTAGTACTACTATTTATAACTATAATGCCTCTTTATAAACAATATTCAATATTCAATTGCTCTTTCGCAAAGCCATAAGTTCTCATGACTTGTTATTTGATTTGCTTCACCATATACGGAGGAGATAAGTTCTTCAATTGAATTAACAGTGTGGCAGAGATTTTCAGATAATACAATTTCCCCTTCTTCTTCCGGATATGTTCCTTCGCCAATTTTCAGCAACAAATCAGAAAATTCCTGAGCGTTTGTGTTACCTCCTGTTCGCGCCCTCATGTTCACCGTCAAGTGCATCCTTGTGATGTGTCGCCAAAGACTTGAGCTCTTTAAGCATGCTCTTAACTCGTCGGCTTTTGTTCCTCGTGGTACTACTGGCAGCGTTTGTCTAAAATCCCCACAAAACAGCATCGTTACGCCACCCATAGGTTGGTCATTTTGACGGATATCTCTGAGAGTTCTATCAACTGCTTCTACAGCTTTTCGGTGTGCCATAGTGCACTCGTCCCAGATAATTAAACAGCAATCGCGTAAAACTTTCGCTTTATCACTGCTTCTAGAGATACCACATACAGGATGATCACTTATGTCCAAATCTATGGGGATTTTAAACATTGTATGAGCAGTTTTACCGCCGGGTAGCAAAGTGGCTGCTATTCCAGACGACGCTACAGCAAGAGCCATTTTGGCTTGTGCTCGTAATTGTGCCAATATTATTTTAGTGAGAAAGGTTTTTCCCGTCCCACCAGGTGCATCTATATAATTTCTCCTGTAGCATTCTCAGCACTGTGACATACTCGGTCAAATATAGTGCGCTGTTCTTCAGTAAGACTGTGGACTCCGGTTCGTAACGTTTCAGCTAATTCAGCTGGATCGTAATTTATTTCTGCAGCGTATTCTCTATTAATACGTTCCCCTTCTATGGTCGGCGCTGGCAAACCATACTGAGGGAGAGAATCACCACCCATAGATGTAACTAAATCTTGTACAGCTACTAAGCATTGATTGATAGCAATATCTCGTAATCTGTGGTTAAGGTCACCGTCAATATTTTGCCTTATATTCCTAAAAAAGTCTTCCCCTAGTCTATCTTGATATTTTTGCCACAATTGCTCAGCATTTGAAACACCACAAAATACCAGTAATACAGCAAATAAATGACGCAAGCGGTGTGGACAATCACTGTTGCATGCATCGGCTAGGGCGTCATCCCAATGCTGGTCATCTTCGAGTAAATTTCGGGCTCGGCAAGAATCTCGATAGGTAGGATATTGGACACCATTGACCGTTCGAAGGTCGGTAAATGAAGTAGGCCCCCGCACTGTATGCAAAAGCAGGCGCATATAGAAGCACTCTGCATTATTTGGGTGGACCGTGTACACTCTACCTATGGCGTGTTCTTTATATATACCGGGAATACCATCTACAGCTCTGCCACGCCTTCTTCGGTTGAAAACGCCTTGTTGCTTATTATAGGTGTAATACGACGGAACTTCCTCGTACAGTAGAGTTTTGGCGAATTCGTCGATTTCACAAAGCCGAAAGAATGCCAGCAAAGTAGTTTGTCTTGGGGTTTCTAACCGTTCTGCAACATTATCAGGGTTGAAATATATTCTTTGTCCCCCCTCGAGATGAATATCTAGATGTGTCACTGGTGGCGATCATTCATGAATTGGAAAACTCAAAATGCGCCATACCGCCTCGGAAGAGCTAATATATCTGCCTGCCTGAAATCTAGTTATTTCGTCATTTTCAATATGTCTAAAAGCAAACGTGACCTGGTCACTGCCTTTATTTACATATTTGCATATATATTTAATAGATTTAACGCTATTGCACATTTCTACATTGATATGTCCTTGAAACGTTTTGCTGAGTACGGGTGAATAGGGCACGACCCATCTATTATCGATAACTACTTCATGTCCATTTGATCTTATTGTAGCCGTAAACCCACCATGCTCGGGTGACCGTCGGCGGTAAGATGGATAGCCGTCTTCACCCGTTATCGTGTGCTCTGTCAGTGCTTTAGGATATCTCTTAGAACAGCGACCGTCTTTCATGCACGGAGAGTTTCTATTCATTGCCCCGCACGGTCCGTGCACCATGTGTGTTTTTATGATGTCATACAATACAGGATCCTGGTTACGATCCGGAAATTCAGCATTTATCAATTTGTCGACATCGTTAGGACGAATTTTCTCCTCTAGCCATAGCAAAATATGTGCGTGAGGCAAACCACGCTTTTGCCATTCTACGCTATACATATAGCACAGAGCTGATCCAAATACATTTTGTTTAGTGAGCAGGTTTATCATCAACTTGAGCTTTAAATGGAAAACCCTTGCTATTATGTCATGACGATCATACGACTCTTGATTTTCAAAGAGTTCCTCTGTTATTTCTGTCCATTTTGGATTCGTCGTGAATGTAATAAAAAGGTCAGGTCGGCCATATTTTCGGACATAACAGAACGCGTCCTGCGTACGTTCGTGCATGTAACGGGGCCCGCCTGTAAAACTGGATGGGAGAATTACTAATCGCCCCAGATTTTCAGTACCACTGTCGTTTTGCATAGCATCTCTTAGGTGCACATACTCTTCAGCACGTAAGCGTCTTTGGTTAGTGCGTATATATACTAAGCGTTCTGTCTCAATTTTAGCGTACATATCTACAATGAATTGGCTGAACAGCCCACGAAATTTTTGCAAGTGAGCAAAGCGGTTTTGTCGTATTTGCAGCAGGTAAGCGTAGAATTGTTGTGCTGAATTTTTTTTTGTTAAGTTAGGTAATCTCGTTATAGGGTTAACTTGATGCAATCCAAAGTTGTATCCGTCTTCCCCGTGACAATTAATCAAGGGGTATTGTAATGCATCGTTAGACCGATGGGTTTCACAAATACGGTGCAGGTGGTCGTCTCGAGTACGTAGCACGATATCACGCCGCTCGCATTCTTGGTCCACTAAAACAGCTGCAACTTCATTTGCGACAGGGGCATTGTATCTACCTGGATGTCCATCAATGGGTCGTTTGTCTGCGCTTATAACAAATTTAAAATCATCGTTTTGCCCTTGCGGAACAGACTCCAATGCAGCTTTAAAACTATGCACATACGGGTTGATTTCATGCAGCAAATTTTGAAGCAGGCAAATCAAATTATTGTTAAGTTGTGGAAAAATTTGGTTTCTTATATTTGCCTGTTCATTATAATCAGATATGAAATATATTTGAAGAAACTTGGGTTCGTTTTCAGGCAGTAAAGAACCTATTAGGTGGTAAACCTGCCCCTGAACCTTAAAGGTGGGCATAAATGGCCCTTCCGTTATTTTCTTTGCACCAAACGATGTCATCTGGAATGCATTATTATATGAACGAATATTTTCCAAGAAGTGTTTAGATTGTGGATGATCTCCATTTAGCAGCGCTTTTAAAAGTTCTGGCGGCTCTAGAAACAATGAAATATGTACTTTTCCACTCGCACAACACATTCCGCTGGTTTCTTTTTGCCATCTGAGAGCTTCACAAAAATCACATTTTAAAATCATTCCACCCACAAATGAAAATGAAGCATAATCAATTCTGGGTGAGTATGTAAACCCACTTTTTTCTTTTTCTGTCCAGGGGTATTGTTCGTCAGAATCAAGTTCAAACTCTTCAGATGAAACCGACCTTCTGTTGAGTAAGTGTCGAAGTCGATCGGACTCCAAGCGTGCTTGACGTTGTTCTTCTGATTCATGCTGTCTTATTTCATGTATTCTCTCTCTTTATCTTAGTAACGAATCCTCACGATCCTGGCGCATAAGCTTATAGTTTTCCCTGGCCAATTCTAATCGTTGCTGGTGTTGATCATCCCTTTCTAAAGCACTAATAATATTTTGACGATATCGAGCGTTACTTAAGCGTTCCTCACGTTGGGTAAAAGTTTGTGAGGCATAAGATAATGTATGGCGCTTGCGATCAGCTGTTAGACGTACCTCTCGTTCTTGACTCGTTTCTGAGACTCGCGACAACGCATAACGTTCACGATCGGCTGTTAGTCGTTGCTCTCTTTCTACGTTGGTTTCCAGCGACCGAGAAGCAGACGTGCGGGTGCGTTGTGAGCTTAAGCGGGACTCTCTTTCCGTAAACGTCTCTGAGACTCGCGACAACGTATGACGTTCACGATCGGCTGTTAATCGTAGCTCTCTTTCTATACTGGTTTCCTGCGAACGAAAAGCAGACGTGCGTGTGCGTTGTGAGCTTAAGCGGGACTCTCTTTGAATAAACGTCTCTGAGACTCTAGATAAAGAATGGCGTTGCCGATCAGCTGTTAGTCGGGCTTCACGCTGAGAAGGATTTTCCATAGCGCGAGCAGTAGCCTGGCGGTGTCGAGTCGCAGTAAGTCTTGCTTCATGATCATCTTTACTTTCTTGGGATCTAAACAACCTAGATCTTTTAGCTTCTCTCGAATACTGAGAAAGATTTGACCTTTTTCTAGGCATTGTGAAGAAACAAACCGTGAAAGTATTCGCCGATAGAAATATATATTCTTTTGAAAATGCACTTTGTGGTTATTTACGAAATAATCGGAATTATCACAGAATGACTTTCAAATATAAACAGATAGGTAACGTAGTTACAAAAACAATGGCTTTCGACGCTAGACAGCGCTGCATGTTAAACTTTTTTTACTCGACGCTAGATGACGCCATGGACTCTTCCGTGATTTTGTGATTTTCAACAATGGTTTTTTAACCATCCCACGGGAACCCTTTAATATTCCGAAATAAAAATTATCTAAGATGTTGACCAGGGATATTAGGTATTACCATGCAAAATTTCATTCAAATCCGTTCAGCCGTTTCGAAGATTAGCTCGTGCAAACAGACAAACAGACAAACAGACAGAGAAATAAGAAATTCTAAAAATTTTTTTTTTTGTATTTTCCTTTTATTTACATCACCCTGACTTCGTTTTAAGCATTTTTTTCATTTGTACAGACATTTGACCTCTACGATTTTATTATATGTATAGATTTGGTCAAGTGTTTACCTAACCTTTATTATCCTTATGGGTCGGACAGGATTTTCTTTACATATTGTATAGGCTGAAGAAGAAGAAGTTATACAATATGTAACAAAAACCCTGTTGTTCCTTCTGCCTACGTTTTAAGAATCGGTATATATGTAATAAAACATATCATTTATAAAAATTTGTTCAACAAAAATTATAATTAAAATAAATATTTAATTATTAATATTTGTAATCTTTAACTAATTTCTTACCTTTGCAATTCTGCATGAAGAAGACATAAGTAGAACGTTCCCGGCAATCTCTTTAACTTATAAAATCAGATATTCTAAACATTTTGTCGAATGTGTCGATTTTAATAGTTATTTGATGTTGACCCCTCGACTAGACAATAATTGCTTTTTTTAAATTATAATTTCATTAATGATGTGCTTGTAAGTAAATATATACTTATGTTCCTGAAAGGAACAACAGGGTTTTTGTTACATAGTGTATATAACTAGGTGCGTCTTTAGTTTCGATCCCTTGGGAATTTCCGGATAAAAACTATGCTATATGCTTCTAGTTATAACCTAACTGTGTGCCGAATTTTATCCAAATTCTTTAAGGATTTTTTTCGTTAAAGAGTAACAAACATTCAAATGTTGTCTGTAGAAAATCGCTCTTAGCGACAAGACCGCTCATTGTGTCAACCTTTGTAAAAGCTTCATATTTATGTTCTGTCATCATCATCATCAGCCTCTACTCGTCCACTGCTGGGCATAGGCCTCCTCCATGGCACGCCAACAAGCTCGATCCTGAGCAGTTCTCCGCCAGCCACTACCAGCCACCTTTTTGATGTTGTCGCTCCATCTCGCCCAAGGGCGTCCTACGCTACGTTTGCCGAGACGCGGTCTCCACTCGAGAACTCGTTTACCCTAACGGTTATATGTGACCAGCCCATTGCCACTTCAGCTTGCTAATCCTCTCAGCCATGTCGGTGACTCAGGTCCTCTGTCGGATCACCTCATTTCTGATGCGGTCCTTCAGAGAGACGCGCAACATAGCCCGCTCCATAGCTCGCTGAGCCTGACCGTTAGTTTCCACGTCTCGGCTCCGTAAGTCATGCTGTGCTTTATATGTTAGGTTAATAAATAAAGAGTCATCATCATCCCAGCGTTAATCCCAGTCGCATCCGAAGCCTTTTCAGCTTTGGAGTCTAGGGTCCGCTTTATCAGTCCAACTGCTGATTGGCTAAACTTCGACATTTTCCGTGAAGCGACTGCCGTCTGACTTCCACAATCCGAAGGCGACATCGAAGCATTGCAGTTAGACCAATTGTTGGACTTTTGAGGGCTCCAACGACCCGTAACGACTGCCACTAGATGTTCGTATGGCAACCGGGACCAACGGCTTAACGTGCTTTCCGAGGCACGACCAGACTAGTGTAAATATTCATATTCATGCATACAAATACTTGCACTGTGCGGGGATCGAACCCGCGCCACCTTGCGCAGCGGCCGCGGCCGCTACCGCTACGCCACGGAGGCTGTCGTTAGTAAATAAAGAGTATTCCATTCTATTCCATACAAGTTTTTAAGTTTATAATATAAAGTAGGATTTATGATAAATCAGAAAATACTATATTTATTTATATACAACGTTATGTTTTGTATATGCAAAACCCGAAACACGTGTTCAATATTATTAAGTAAAAAATCTATGTACAAAATTTCAAAGAGATATAATGGAAAACCTCTAAGTTATGAGCTTGTTATCTTACCTGGTTGTCCCAACAAAAATATGGTCAACGCACCGCTCGCCCGCGCCTGCAGCAACGCGGGGTCCCTGTCTCACGCGCCTAGTACTATGATTTACCATCCGCTGTGTTGGGTACTCGGTAACCACACCGCAATAATTTCTAAATGTATTTGGGAAAAATTATAACATTCGAATCGAATCAGTGGCTTATTCTGAACAAACTATATTCAGGTTTCATCTACTGTCTTCACCTTCCCTCCCTGTCTGTAAGGACGCTGAGCCACTTTTGCAGCCTGGGCCTCTTCCATGCCTGATAGTGGACCAATACCGCTACCGCCTTCAAGAGGTCTTCGCTGCTGTCACACCCTTAGGTATTTACCTTCTAGGATCAAGTTGCCGCTGTCCACCTGTTTTTCTTTAGGTCCTCTTTCATCTCATTTCACTCCATTAATCCCTTATATACCAACTATATTTTTATTGATAATAAGTGGTCCCTCCTTTGGTTTTTTTTAAAAAGATTCTTGTCGGTTATACAACAGTTTGGATCAATAAATAAATACATAATGTATATTTCGATATTATTTATTTGTATTTTTACTAGCAGACCCTGCCCTAGACGGTAAATATTTTTAATTGTGATACAAACCGACAACAATGTAATACTTAATATATTGTAGCCTATGCCACTTACAAGTAACATGGCATTTTGTTGTCTAATAATTTTCAAAATCGCTTGAGTCTTCTTCATCGTTTCGTTCTTGACAGAACGGTCGTGGTCACTATAACTGATTTCTGGACGTTGATTTAGCTCGCCGCACGATCTCTCTCTATCTATCTCTCTGGACGACAGTCTGATTAAATTGTGGAGAATTACTAATATTTTTGAGATTTCTAATGTGTTGTCGTAAATAATTACATTTTTTCCGCGTTTGCAGTGAAACGCAGTCTGATCCCTACGAGATTTATCAAAATAATGTAGGTACTAAATATTGTACACATTGAAAAGGTCTACAAAGTGTTCGCGATGATATACAGTATGTTAAATAACAGAGGGCGTTCCCTTAAACTCGTTAATATATATCATTAATAGATTAAAATAAAAATATCAGCATAGAAAAATAAGCATAAAAAAATCCGAATAAAAAAAAATTTAATTGGAAATAAATTTGAAACCTCCTGTTTTAAATCAAAATAGTAGTCGTCATGTATAAATAAATTGCGACGTAGCCGTCTTTCATGTTCGCGTGTACAGTGTGTTTCTTATACATGTCAATTTAAAATTTTTATTGAATATTTTCATATTGGAAAAAAATTTAAAACATTTTGTTTTCGAATGGAAATATTTTTTTTAGCATGTATGTATGCTATACTATTTCGGGTTAACGGGAACGTCCTCTGTTAGTTAACATACTGTATATTTGTCTATCACTTATGGATATCTCTTAACATCATATTTTTACATCATATACCGGCTAATTTACAAAGTGATTTTAACCAATACAGCATTAATTCTTATCCATTTAATACTTTAAATAAATTGTTGATTTATTATAGATCTATATTGCCCTTTACAGTATATGATTTAAATGAATATTTTCGAAGATATTACAGATTTAAAAATTGCGGGCAGGAGCGGCCAGCCGGGGCGGCAGGAGCGGCGGCGTGCCACCATTTTTTTATACGTTCACAGTTTTTCTGCAGTGTATTTAGTATCAGCATTGCACCCGTGCGAAGCCAGGGCTGGTCACTAGTCTATACTTCTATACTAATACATAAAGCTGAAGAGTTTGTTTGTTTGTTTGTGCGCGCTAATCTCAGGAACTACTGGTCCGATTTGGAAAATTCTTTTTGCGTTGCATAGCCTATTAATCCAAGAAGGCTTTAGGCTATATAACATCACGCTGCGACCAATAGGAGCGGAGCATAACCGGCTCTACGCGAACGAAGTCGCTGGCGGCCGCTAGTACTATATAAGCTGACAGACTTTATATATTATCTCGTATGAAAATGAATAATTGCTATAAGTATGCATTTAGTAATCCCGGAATATTATTTAATCACTGTATGAGGATCAAAGGATTAACATTCATTTTCATTATGAAGTCATATGTTAAATCATGGATTAACTTTCATGTTCATTATGAAGTCATATTTCGAAATGAATTCTGTTTTGTTTGGTCACGCCATGGCAACGCAAAACAAAATCACGCATTGTAATTACGATAACAATTGTATGCAGTTCACAGCTCAATAAAATATTTGTTTTCTATCATATCTATTACTAGCAGCCGCCAGCGACTTCGTTCGCGTGGAGTTAGTTATGCTCCGCTCCTATTGGTCGCAGCGTGATTTTACACAGCCTAAAGCCTTCCTGGATTAATGGGCTATCCAACGCAAAAAGAATTTTTCAAATCGGCCCAGTAGCAAACGAACAAATCATTTAATTTAGACAAAAAAGTCCATAAGAAAGGCAAGGTTGGTAGTAACAGGAATTTTGCTAATAACTAATGTTAGTAATTAAAAGTAAATAAACAAATGAAAACTTAACACACTCCACTCGTAAAAGCTTGTTAAAAAAAAATTCTTTCTTGCGTTCAGCGATGGGTTTTCCTGGTATTATGTATGCGGCAACCCTCTGCATCACGTGTCCAATCACTACGTAATATAAAATAAAGTCGCCCTTTCTTTCTCTATGTCCCTCATCATCATCATCTTAGCGTTAATCCTAGACGTATCCGAAGTTTTTTCAGTTTTGGAGTTTAGGGTCCGCTTTACCAGTCTAACTGCTGATTTTGGCTAAACTTCGATAGTTTCCGGAAAGCGCCTGCCGTCTGACCTCCACAACCCGAAGGCGATATCGAAACATTGCAATTAGACCAATTGTTGGACTTTTGAGGGATCCAACAACCCGTAACGACTGCCACTATGTTCGTATGGCAACCGGGACCAACGGCTTAACGTGGTTTCCGAGGCACGACCAGACCAGTGCAAATATTCATATTCATACATATGTTACCGGCCAAACCTGATTTCAGGACAAACCAGTTTTGCCTAGGCTAAACTATACCTTCCCATACGCGATAGGTTAAACCAGTTTAGGCTAGTCCAAACTAATTTGTCCCAAGCCCGATAGGATAGACCAGTTTAGGCTAGGCCAAACTAGTTCATCCTCATATAAATACGCACACTCCAGTATAAACTAGTATGGCCTAGTTTAAACATTATAGTATATCTAGAAAGTCAAAATAAATGGATAAGCTGTATAAAATACTCCTTAATTGGAAAAATAATCAAAGAGGTAGTCGAAAGCCCTACTCTGGGTTCTATTCCAAATAATGCCTTGACACTAGCTGTGCCACGCGGTTTCAGCTGCGTAAGTTTCGAACCGAAAGAGCTTAATTGATATAATACCTATAAGCGCCTGTTAAATTTTTGTTACTGCTCTGTTCTATTGGGCATAGCAGGATGTTATATAGCCTATGTCCTTTCTCAAGCTCTAGACTATCTCTATACCAAATTTCATTACAAACGGTTCAGTAGTGTTGGCGTGAAAACCGGACAGACAGACAGAGTTACTTTCGCATTTATAATATTAACTATGGATTTAAAAATTGCGGGACGTAGCGATCGGCCGGGGCGGCTGGAGCGGCGCGGTGGGCCGCTAGGTTTTTGTATACAACGTTCACAGTTATTCTGTAGTGTATTTAGTATCGGCATTGTACCCGTGCCAAGCCGGGCGGGTCGCTAGTGCTTCATAAGTTCGAAAAAAAAATACTGCTCAACAATGTAAATAACGCAATCAGTGTTGTTGAACTACCTAACAAAATAGAAGCTTTTGCTAATGATAGTCCGCTATGCAATCATCTGCAGTTGTTGGAATGATAAAATTGATAATGAGTGTTGGTTACTCCAAGCATTTATGTCAATGATGGACTCACAATTTTCATCCTTACAAACAAGTCCTTTCCACGCCTTTTAATATTATTTCTTATTTTATTGTGTTAAGAAATACTGATACAGTTACTGTATAACCTTTTTCTACGACCATTTGGTAATTTGCTTAATACATAACCATAAGTCTCATCAATAGTACTCATTCCTGCCAAGTCGTGTTACAATGACCAATTCCACACGGATAAACCGTACGTTTTATGGCTAGGGCATCGAAAAATCAACATATGATAATGATAAAAAGCGCGCGTAATTGCGTCACGACTAAAGATCGCATGTTAGGTATTAGGCTGGTTGGTTGAATTGCCTTTGCCTTTCATTTGTGGGATTATAACAACGAATCAACATTGAGCGCGCCGCGCTATTTTCGCGCCACTGTTCGGTTATTTGTATTTATTTATTTCAAGGTCGTAGAAACGGTTTTGTATGCCACTGTCGCAATCAGATATTTTAATACTCGTGCTGATCTGTTGTGCCACGAAGCGAAGTTGAGTGGCACAAACTATCACTCATATTACAATAGCTATTATTGCTTGACAGTAGCATAAATAACTATTATTTAACTCTTCGGGGATTATGGCAGTGATGTTACCATTTAATAATTTGATCTGTTTGTCCAACAGGTTGCTATTTCACAAAATTTTGTAAGGAAGTGGCTGAACAGCTAGGCATTGGAGGCTGGGTGAAGAACTCCAAGAAAGGCACCATTGTCGGGAAGATACAAGGAACGAAGGCACAACTGGACCACATGTTAGTATTTAATGAAGGGGCTACAACTTTCGACATTGTTTCTTCATCATAATGGCTTAGTCGACCAAACTGAAAACCAGAAAGTAGAATAAAATCAGATGAATTAGTATTTAAGACCTATCTTACATTAGCTTTATAAAAAATCAGTTTTTGAAATGGAAAATACCACATAATAAAGTTTGGAGTGCCTCGGGGTACTATTTTAGGTCCTGCGATGATATTATCCTACATCAGATATTCAGATATTCACCGCCGAATCAAGGATGTTGTTTTCGATCACATTTTCAAGATATCTTAAGATGATATTTAGCCTAATTTAATAAATGAATTTAATTCTAACTCCTGATGAACGACCAACTAAAAAGTCACAATTGAATGCTTGGGTGTTGTGTATGTAATGTGACTATGAGTGTATTATTTCCATTACTAGCGGCGCCCTGCGGTTTCACTCGTTTAAATCTCGAACCCGTGAATATATGGGAATAAAAAGTATCCTATGTGTTATTCCTGGTTATAAACCATCAATGTGCCAAATTTTATCCAAATCCATTCAGTAGTTGAGGCGTGAAAGCGGACCAAACAAACTCACTTTCACATAATATTTTTAAGGATGAGCCAGTGATACTCATTTTTTTGTAATTGTGTGTTTCGTAAGATTTTTTTATGTCAATTTAATAGTTTGGATGGGATCCAAATGACAACGGTCTAGTACTTATTCCTATTTAATCTAGTGTGGCGATTGTGTGCAACAAGTCAATGTCGAAAGCAACTTACGGAAGTAGTGTATAGAAATAATTCGTTTTCTCACTTATTTAGTTTATGTAGCGATGTCCCTGCTAGCTTTTAATCGAAAGGTCAGAAATGTGTAAATACTCAGTTATGCAACTTGTAAATCGGATGCTACCCAAGAGCATAATACGGCATAGTGGCTCAAATTCAGCTACTTTGCTAAATAAAACTCTTTGACTTTAAACTTTGCACAATTTCTTGAAATCATTCGATATACAGGGTGTATCTGACATCGTAACGCAAACTTCGCGAAAGGGCTAGGATCGCATGCCACTAATAAAATTATGATAGTCATTTATGTCGTTAATGAACAGTTACAGAATACACAGTGTTTAAAAAGTGTCGGCTCAGCTTTGAACGTTGTAAAGCGTGCCGCCGTGCGAGTTTGTAGGTATGACGTTGAATCCCTGATGTGAACTCTATTAAATCATCTAATAAGATCGTTTTTCGGGTTTGGTTTTCATTGCGCTTTTTTATGTAATTAGCGAATAATTTAATTTTGACTTTAAAAATCTTATTGGGTTATAAAAGTATAGCAATTGTGAATGGTCTGAAGTGAAAAAGAACTACATTTATTTTTTTAATCATGAAAAGCCGACGAAAAATTCCACCACTGGGGGGTTCAGAATCATGTACTGGATCCATGATACTCGTTTGTGCGTCGATGTCAGATACACCCTGTATGCATGGCAACACTTCAAACGGGTGAAACCGCGGGCGCCGCTTGTAATAGAAATAATACCCTCATAATCACATTACAACGTCGTGGTGACCTAGTAGTTAAAAATACCAGCCTCTCAAGTATAAGTACGCGGGTTCGATTCCAGGTCAGGAAGTACCAATGTAACTTTTCTAAAGTTATATGTACTTTCTATTTTCTTGGACACCAATGACTGGAGGTGAAGGAAAATATCTTTGAAAATTTTTCAATAAAGCTGATAGCGAAAGCGAATAAATCATCGGCGGAACGATTGACATCACGCGATAAATCACGTGGTCAATCACCGTCTCGCCATTGGTTGGTTTGGTATTCGATTTTCGGCTTCGCCACGAAGCGATGTTACATTGGCTAAGCAGGCCCTGACCTTTAAGTCTGAAATCGCCAACCGCATTGAGTAAGCGTGGTGATTATGCTCAATCCTTCTCTGTATATTTTTTTTATATATATATTATAAACTTGTAACTTGTATGAGAGGAGACCTGTGCCCAGCAGTGGGATGATAAAAAAGCTGATGATGAAACACTTCAATAGCTCCCTAATGACACCTTAGTATCATGACCTTAGTACAAAGCTTTTCAAACCTTTCCTAGCTTTGAAAAACTGGTAGGAGTTTTGAAAAGCTTAGCTTTTCTTTTCAAAACTTGCTTTATGGCAGTAAAAAGCTTAGCTTCTCTTTTCAGTCCTTTTTAAAGTAAAACTTAAGATCTAACATATTTTTTGAAATTTCCAGGATTAATTGGCTCAGCACCACCGGTTCTCCTGGCTGCAAAATAGAGAAGTGTGACCTCACGAACTGGGAATACGTCGCCAAAATCGCTTATACCGACTTCACTATACGGTTCTAATATTTACTGATAATGCCTATTAATTTGTAATGTTTTTAATTATAAGGGGTGTTTGTAAAATAAATGTAAATCTGTGAATGTGTTTTTTCTTCGGATAATTGAATGTCTAACTACAATGTGTTGTGACTTATACGAGTACATTATTTTTTTTATAAACTAGCTGCGCCGTGCGGTTTCACCCGCGTAGTTTTCAATATGTTTATTTTTATACGCTCCGCTCCTATTGGTCGAAGCGTGATGTTATATAGCCTAAAGCCTTCCTGGACTAATGGGCTATTCACTGCGAAAATAATTTTTCAAATCTGACTAGTAGTTCCTGAGGTTCCGTTTAAACAAACAAACTCTTCATCTTTATATATTAGTATAGATTATAAACTAGTGCTTGACCTTAATCCCGTCTGATGGTAAGCAGTGATGCAGTCGTTGATGGTAAAGCGCGCTAGTCTTTTCAGAGCTTATTCATTCTAGCTTTGAAGACACTTAAATTGTAGTCCGACTAAAACACCGTCGCTGGAAAATTGTTCCAATCCCTCGATGTACGCGGTATAAAAGACGAGGCGAAACGCTTCGTTCGGATTGTTGTGCTTTGGAAACTCGACGTACGATGGGTCGTCCGATGGTGGAACGGAGAAGAGGAAACTTAATCATGCAATTCCCTCGTACACTCTCCAAAATGCATCCTATAGAATACGGTATTTTGCTTTGGGGACGGGCTGCAGACATAGATCTATTTTTATTCTGCAGAAAAGAGCTATAAGGGCCATATATAATCTCCGCAGACGCGATTCTCTTAGGGAACTATTTAAAGAAATAAACATCCTTACGGTCCCTTGTCAATACATTTACGAAAACATTATGTATGTTCGAAAAATATTGGCCTTTTTAATAAGATAAGTGACAGGTACAATTTTAATACTAGGAATAGAGACAAATTAGATCAACCTCGGTTCAGACTGGCTAAGGTAGGAAGTAGTTCTTTTATGGGGTAATGTGTAAAATTTTATAATAAAATATCGCTAGCGATTCAACAACTCAATGAGTCTAAATTTAAAACATGCATTAAACGCACGCTGTGTAAACAAGCATATTATAAACTGGAAGATTATATTCTTGATAAAAATGCTTGGCTAAATGCCAGTCCTGCTCCACAGCCACAGACAATTTTGTAGGTTTGGAGGAGATACCATTCCCCCTTTTTGTTGTTTTCCAAATATTCCTTTTTTATTTTTAATTGTTTATTTCAATTGTGCACAAGATTTTGCTACCATGATTTTGCAAGTAATATAGTATTGTATAATGTAAAAGCACTTTTCAAGTTTGTGAATGTGAGGCACCATGGACTATGGTTTTTTTTTTTATATATGACTTGTTTGACATTACGAGCATTGCAGTTGAGAGTTTGTCATGCTCACTCACATGTCTTGCATGCATGGCATGCTTGCTTCAAAATGGTTGAGCTAAGTGGAGCTGATGCACGCGTCATGCTCGTGAACGGGGGCGGTCAGTGGAGACTGGTCATCTCTTAGCTACCAGTGGGCTTAATTAATTTTCTATCTTTTCGTTATTGTTTATAATTATAAATTGTGCTTACATGATAGAAGCAACAGAAATATGTAACGAAGACATGTAATCCATAATATGATTTTAAAAGAGTGTCCATGGAATTTCTTGCACGTTCTTCTCCATAGAGATCTACGCTTTGGAACGTGCAATTTAGCTTCACTTTTCTTGGACTGACCGACATTGACTATTCAAAAGCACCAACTGTTGGTTAATTTGAAATAAACAATTTTGATTTTGATTTCAACGACAGGCTGGCTACTCATCGCGTGGAGACTGTTTTGAGCTAAACCTGGGTCGCCAAGTAACCTCTTCGCACGCCTCTCTACTGAATCCAAAGTAGCCATGTGGTATTTTGCAGCACCAGCCCAAATGTGGCTGCAGTACTCCATACACGAACGGACCTGTGCTTTGTATACGAGTAACATTAGAAGCTGTCCCGGTATGAAGTACGGCCGGACCTTTGCGATAACCCTAAATTTCCTGGCAACCACCTTGGCCTTAGACCCAATGAACTGCCTAAAGTTAAGGTTCGAAGAAATCTCAACTCCCAAAAGCTGAAGGCGGTCGGTGAAATCCAAGGATACATTCCGAAAAGTAAGAGCCAAGGGGAACGGGCTTCTTTTGGCGGTGAATAGAAACGCTTGTGTTTTGGCAGCATTGACTGCTACAAGATTGGCTTTGCTATAATCAGAGTCAGCCTGTAGTGCAACATTCAACAAGAATAGGAATTTCGATTTTGAAATTCATTTGTTTACTTATGTTAAAAAGGTTCTTCTTAAAATCTTTTTACAATCGGTTGCGAGGTTTTATCAATGTTAGCCTCTTCTTACGATTCTGGTACTTTGAGATTTCAAGTTATTAAATAAGCTAGACTAGTCCACAAGTTTAAAGTCGTTCAGGGAGCTATGGGGCGGGCT
>JADWQK010001135.1:0-40023 GCA_017933935.1 Sesamia nonagrioides
AAAAGAAGTTTATTAATTATCAAGCTGTTTTTTTAATGTTCTATAATCGAGCACTGTTTCCGTTACACCATTTTAACATAGACACTTATAGACATTGCATACAGATCATAGACTACAAATATCTACGGGCTACCACCTTGACAATAAACAAATCAGCACCAACCTTAAAATATGTATGGACATTGATATATATATTGTAACACCCCTCCTCAATGTCATACATTTACCAAACATAACATATACTTAACATAACTACTGCACTTCAGTCAGTTTGAAATAAAGGTTTGTCAACAACCAACAAATACATTAGCTTTAGTTTACATTACCTACTCCACATTCTTTCAGAAACTTAACAATTAATTCTTTGCTTAGAGATTTAGTCAACATATCAGCTGGCTGTTGCGAAGTACTTATGTAATTAACATTTATTTTATTTTCTTTAATTAAATCTTTCACAAAATGGTATCTGATATCTACATGTTTCAAACGTTTTACTGACTCTGTGTTTGCACTTAAAATAGCAGAATTATTATCACAAAACAAATTTACTGGACAAATATTATGAAAATTAAAATCTTGTAACAAATTTATCAACCAACATGCTTCACTTGCAGCCATGCTCATAGATATATATTCTGCTTCTGTTGAAGACAGACTTACAGATGCTTGCTTTTTAGAAGACCACACTATTAAGCAATTTGCAAAGGTAAATAAGTATCCAGAAGTAGACTTTCTGTCTCTTAGATCACCTGCCCAATCAGCATCACAGAAACCTTGCAACATTGTATCATTACATTTGTATACTAAATTATAATCAATGGTACGCTTCACATAGCGCAATACCCTTTTAGTGCACTCAATAATGCACTGTTAGCAGATGACTGAAATCTGCTCAACATTGAAATGGCAAAACAAAGATCAGGCCTGGTGCCTGAAACTGCATACATAAGACAGCCTATTATTTGTCTACAAGTTTGCTCTAAGTTCTTATCACATATCACATCAGACTCAAGTATCTTACTATTAAAATTGAGATCCATGGGGGTCATCATAGGCTTACAATTTTCCATATTAAATCTCTTAATTACATTTACAAGATAGTTTTTCTGTGACAATATAGTTGTACCATTTTGCAAATTTTGTTTAACATTTATTCCTAAAAAATCTGAAATGAACCCTAGATCCTTCATCTTAAATTCACTACTTAACACACTCTTTAACTCTATAATATTTTGTTCATTTGTTCCAAAAATTAACAAATCATCCACATAAATCAAAACATACATTTTATCTGTGCCAGTAGTTTTTGTATACAAACATGAGTCACACTTTGATCTAACAAATCCTTCTTTAATTATTACTGTATTAAATTTTTCATTCCAACACTTAGGGGAGCGCTTTAATCCATATAAAGACTTCTTTAATTTAACTATATTATTATTTTTAGTATACGCCCCTTTAGGTAAACGTATATACACATCTTCTTTAATATCCCCATATAAGAAAGCCCCTGTTACATCCATCTGATAAATAGGCACATTTAATTTAGTGGCTACTGCAACAAATAATCTAAATGTGGACAACTTGGCAACGGGAGCATAAATGTCACACCACTCAAATGACTCCTGTTGTTCAAAGCCTCGGGCAACAAGCCTAGCTTTATACTGTACATTATTGTTTACATTTTTAACTTTAAAAACCCACTTACTACTAATAACTTTCACATTCCTTGGTGCATCACAAATGTCCCAAGTATCATTGTCTTTTAGTGTCTGTAGTTCTATAGCAATTGCTTCACTCCACTTACACGCATCACTTCTGTTCATTGCCTCAGTGTATGTAAGAGGTTCACAGTCACTTTCACCTAACTCCACATTATTACATCTAAAGAAAGATGTCTGCTTTCTGACACGCTTGCTTCTTTCCTCCTGTATAGGTGAACCACATTCTTCTATTGAATGCTCCTCGTCACTGCATGGTGAGTATTCACTGTCACATTCATTTTCTGACCCATCTAAACTACTAGTGTGCGTTGCCTCCAATGTTTCATCTGTGTTAGGTACTCCATTCACAGGATTAGACTCAATCTCAGGGTTCTTCTCTTCTTCGAGGATTACTGATATCGTAGACTCCTTTTCTTCGCCTTCCTTCACTTGAAGTTTCTCCTGTTTGCCTTTTCCATTCAAGAATACAACATCTCTCTTTATCTCCACCACATTTCTTTTAGGGAAGTAAATGCGATATCCCTTTACATTATCATCATAACCCACCATCAACCCTTTGTTACCTTTCTTATCCCATTTCTTTCTTTGTTCCTGTGGGATATGAACATACACCTCGGAGCCAAAGACTTTTAACTGGTGAATGTCAAACTTCTTATTTGTCCATACTTCAAATGGAGATTTTCCATTTTCATGACTTTTCCCAGATCTGTTCAAGACAAATACTGCAGTACTTATTGCTTCTGCCCACAATTTCTTTGGAAGGCTTTGTTCATGTAACATTGTCCGTGCTGCTTCCACCAGTGTTCTAATTTCTCTTTCTGCCTTCCCGTTTTGTTCTGGTGTGTAGGGTACTGATGTTTGGTGTGTTATCCCACGTTTCGAAAACAAACTTTTCACTTCCTTGTTCACAAACTCAGTACCATTGTCAGATCTGAATACCTTCACTTTACTCCCTGTAATGTTTTCCGCTTTATTGACAAAGTCCTCGATGCAATGCTTGATTTTATCTTTTGTTTTGACAAAATACACAGTCCTATAGTTGGAATAGTCGTCTTTCAGTATGACAAAATATCTTGACCCGCCAACAGAAACTTCCTCCATGGGGCCACACGTATCAGCATGAATTAGATCGCATGCCCTTGTAGTAACGTTCTCGCTTTTACTGAATGGCAAACGGTGGATCTTCCCAGCTAAACAACTCTCACACTCGGGTTTAGTTGTTTGTTTGACATCAACATTGTGTTTCTGAAGAATATCTTTTACGTATGTAAAGTTTTGATGCGCTAGTTTTCTATGCCACTCGTTTAAATCCGTTTGTAACACTGTTGCACTGCTTGCAATCTCGTATTCATTGTATTTATACCGCATTTCTAAATAATATGAATCACCGATTCTCTCCGCAATTGCACAAATTTTGTTTTCTTTATAAAATTTACATAACCTCTCATCTGTCACTAAGGTGTAATCTTTGTCTGTGGCGCGAATGACCGAGAACAAATTGTTGTTCAAGTCAGGAACGAACAGAACGTTGTTTATGACCGTATCAATCCATTCGGTCCCGTTCGAAACTTTTACAGCCACCTGTCCGTAGCCGAGGACACTAATTTTTGCACCGTTACCGACGATCACTGATTGTTCCTTTGAGCTTGTAAACGATGTAAACAACGCGCGGTTCCTGCACATATGCTCAGTAGCACCAGAGTCCACTAGCCATTTTGATGTATGCTGTTCATGACCCGAAGTAGACACTACGAATGCATTGCTCTTTGTTTTATTTACTTTTTGTTTACGAAACCTACACTGCGCTTTAAAATGACCGGGCTTTCCACAATAGAAACAATTATTATTTGCGTTATCGTCACTGCCACTTTTATTATTTCTACAGTCACTTTGAAAGTGTCCCGTTTTGCCACATTTATAACACTTTAGTTGTCTTTTATTTTTCGCCACGAACGCAGAAGATGAAGTTTGCTCAGACTCTTCTAACTTTCCTTTCACCCTTTCTTCTTCAATCAGTAAACGAGCCACCAAATTATCTATAGTTTGCTTATTATCAGGCGCCGACTCCCACGCCGATACAAAATGTTTATATTCGTCTGGCAACGACATTAACACCTTCGTGATAAAGAATTTATCGGAGATATCTTCGCCCATTTGTTTTAAATTATTACGCATCTCTTGAATCTTGGATAAGAAAACTGCCATACCACTGCCCTTTTCGTATTTATACTGAAAGAATCTTTGCTGTACCATGTGTATACTAGTCTCTGTTTTCTGTTCGTAAACGCTCTGAAGTTTGCGCCACATTTCAGCAGAACTTGTGCATGTGATGATGTGTAGCATAGCCTCTTCAGCCATCCGTGTAACCAACAGCGTTTGTGCCTTAGCATCTTTTCCTTCCCAAATGGTTATTTCAGCCGCCGTTTCAGGTTTTACACATTTTCCCTCCACAACATCCAACAAACCTTGTCCCCTCAACAATACCATAGTTTGAAATTTCCAAACATTCCAGTTTCTAGAACCTTCCAGCTTGATCACGTTCACACTGTTACTCTCCATATTCCTGCCTTGTTCGCTCACTACTTAGGAGTTTTAAAGAACAAGTTTTCCCTTCGCTGACTAGGTACGACAAAAGACGCCGTAGATGCCGCGTTGCCGTGAGACTTAACCTCACTTTCTTTTTCTGCAGAGTCACTGCTAACTTCGAACCTTTTCTTAAAAAATAACTAGCTCGCGATGCAGAATTATGTGCCTGGGCCCATAACCTGAAGTTATTTTGAAAGAAAAGAAGTTTATTAATTATCAAGCTGTTTTTTTAATGTTCTATAATCGAGCACTGTTTCCGTTACACCATTTTAACATAGACACTTATAGACATTGCATACAGATCATAGACTACAAATATCTACGGGCTACCACCTTGACAATAAACAAATCAGCACCAACCTTAAAATATGTATGGACATTGATATATATATTGTAACAAGGACGGATCTAAGCAGTCCCCACTATCCAGCATTTCATGAAACGCCTCTCCAAGCGTTTCTTTGACTCAGCCGCTGTACATCACAACCCTCTGGTTGTCGCGGCAGTAAATTACTCCCCCTCCAAAATTAGCAAGCTTCGCCGACCTAGGCATGCTCTCACCGACCCTGATGACCCCATTACCCTCCTCCAAGAGGCCAATAGGGCCACTAGTACAAAACACAAAAACCGACCTACCGACCTCGCCGCCGAGGTCCGACGCGACGCGTTCAACGTAGTAATCGCCCCCCCCGTCCCTTGTCCGATGTAGGCCAGCCCGCGCCGCAGCTGAGCCAGTAAATATAAATTCCCAACTATGACCTCTGAGTTTGTTTCGGACGTTTCTTCTCAGAGCTAGTACTAGGAAACGCCGCGGTCATCAAACCGAAATAAAAATAAAAATTCGATCCAGCCGTCCCTTGCTGTTCTTCTAGCGACACCCTAAGCCGAGGTTCGTACCCCACAGGGGGTGCCCTTAGCGTGTAGTCGCTTAGCTTTTAGTAGCCCTGGCTGGAGGCTTTAAATTCATTTAAGGCAGCCACAGGATAGTCCGGTTAACTAGTACCGACCTCTCAAGGTCAACTAGGAGATGCCATATTAAAAAAAAAAAAAAAAAAAAAAAAGGATCTAAGCAGATGTGTTGCGATGTGTGCCGGGTACGATGCACCAAATGTTGTTGTGTCGGGAGATTGGTCGTTGGGGTTCTCCAGATCAATCTCCCTCTGGCGCAGCATCGTTGGTCGTGTTGTTGAGTTTAACGTTGCATCAACTCGCTCAACTGTCGTCTTCCTTCCTATTCAGTAAGTTTTTTAAGTGAATAGGCTTAATAAACGAGCGTTCTTTACCTTCAACGATTTGCATAACTGCATACCACCAGGCGGGGTTGCAGTTAAGCACTAGTTTATAATGATTAAAAAAATTAAATTAAGATAAAAAAAAAACCTTTTTAAAAACAAGCTTTTATTTAAATGCGCTAAAAAGAAAAAAATTAACTTTTACACTAAAACTTTTACCGTTAACTTATAACGTCATTTCAAATTTAACGCATTTGACACCATTTATATGTTATAAATCACTACACCTCCCCCAAGCCGGCTGGTCCCCGTGGGGGGATAGCGACGAATCCCTTTCAGCTGAAAAGCCAGAAAATAGAGCTTGTGATACACGTGATTTTGGGGGTTAAATGTTACCAACGTAACCGTTGTTTCGATCCAACCGTCCCTTGCTGTTCTCTCCAGCGACACCCTAAGCCGAGGTTCGTACCCCACAGGGCGTGCCCTTAGCCGTAGTCGCTTAGTTTTTAGTTGCCCTGGCTGGAAGCTTTAAATTCATTTAAGGCAGCTACAGGATAGTCCGGTTAAGTAGTCACGACCTCTCAAGGGTATCTACGAGATGCCATATAAAAAAAAACACTTTTTGTAAGCGTTCATTTTGATTTTTTCCTTTTTGCTTTTCTCCTAAGGCCATAGCGTGACCTTCCTCCAGAAATTGGCTACTAAAGGCAACTTTCAAAAAAAATCTGAATGCATGTCCCATAAATTACATAATCAGCCTTTAGAATGAGCCGTAATCCACCACGCGTGTCCAGTGCGGGTTAGTAGATGTCACATGTCTTAAAATTTTTGGTTTAAGAACACTCCGGTTTCCTCATGACATTTCCGCGTAGCGTTTATAATTTACACAAACTAAAGCCTTAGCCTGGGTACGAACCCACGACCGACGACCGCAACCTTTCAGTTATCAGAGACTTGTGGATGTGATAACGGCAGATTTAGACAGTACTTGGTACAGTAACAACTTTGTACTTGCTGATAGTCTTACACTGTCCTCACATTTCTAAAAAGTTTATAATTTGAAAATATTTTAAAAACCAATCAGCCATAAGAAACGACCATTTAGAACTGTACACCTAAATCCTGTATACTTAGCTTCTGAAGTCATAAAAGTGACCATCTAGGAATAAGTGAAATAAAATATTTTGACATTAGTTTGATCTTAAAATATATTCAATACAATTTGAAAATTAAATATTTGTCATATTTCATGTAAATGTCTGTCACAATGTATTTATTTTTTCTGACTACCCTCTAAACTCATTGTCTTGTCTACAAAGGTGACGCGTACATGATGTTTAAACAGACAATACTAAAGGCCTATGAACTTAGAGGTGTATTACATAGAGGTAAACGATGATTAAGTGTTATTTAAACTTAAACAATGTATGGCAAATGAATTAGAAAGTCAACTAAAATCCACTTCGTTACTCCTGCATTAACGAAGTGGATTTTACACTTTTTTTTATTAATTATAAACTAGCACTCCCGCCTGATGGTAAGCACTGAAGCAGTGACGCAATCGTTGATGGTAAAGCGAGCCTATTAACTCTAGCCTTGAAGACACTCAAATTGTAGTCCGACGGAAACACCGCCGCTGGCAAATTGTTCCAGTCTCTATATTTGCTCCATGGTTCCAGTCCCTCGATGTACGCGGTATAAAGGAGGAGGCGAAACGCTTCGTCCGGATCGTAGTGGTGTTAACAACGTAAGGGTGGAAACTCGCCGAACAACGGGTCGTCCAATGGTGGAACGGAGATGGTGGAATTAAATCATGCAATTCCCTCGCACACTTCCCAAAACGCATCCTATAGAACACCGAAAGGCTGGCTACTCTACGCCTGTGCTCTAGGTCTACTCTACGCCTGTGCTCTAGGTTTTGGAGACCATCTCGATTTTACAGTTAACTCTAATCATCGTTTATGAATAAACCCCTTAAACACTGTTGTGTTTATTCATAAAGGATGATTTAAGTTAAGTGACGTTAAAAGTTCAAAAATGTTTGGTTAAAGAATCGCTAATCACTAGTTAACTTTAAGCAGCATTTATGAATAAGGGGGAATATCTATATTTCTAACAGACCATATGTTTTCTCTTTCCAGAGGATAAGGACTTGTTAGTGCCGACTGATAGTGAAGCCTGGCTCATAAGATTCCTGAGACCTTGCAAGTTCTACCCTGAAAGTGCGCACGAGTTGGTAAGTAAATCTGCAGGAAAAATGCCTAACACATTTTTTGTAGCAATGGATTTCATTTTGACAGAACCCACATTCATTCAGTTTTTTACGTAGTTTTCGAGCAACAATGGATTAGCAATTTGCTCCAAAAAGATCCAAAATGCTAACATTTTGAATCTTTTAATGTTTTATAAATCTTTTTTGCAATTAGGGTAAGTACCTACTGTTAGTTCATGTTTTACGTATTATAAACCAGCGCTTGACCGCAATCCTGCCTGATGGTAAGCAGTGACGCAATCGTTGATGGTAAAGCGCACTAGTTTATTAAGAGCCTATTCACTCTAGCCTTGAAGACACTCAAATTCTAGTCCGACGGAAACACCGCCGCTTTTGCCAGCGGCGGTGTTCCAGTCCCTCGATGTACGCGGTATAAAGGAGGAGGCGAAACGCTTCGTCCGGATCGTAGTGGTGTTAAAAACGTTAGGGTGGAAACCAGCCGTTCCCTGGATGGTTTAGTTTCACAGTTGGATCCGGTAGGTAGGTAGGTAGCGCTGCAGTCCAGTTTACAAAACAAAGAGCAACGTCTGCCTTGTGGTTTATACAGAGTACACAAAAATAACTTTAAATTTTTTGTACCATATAATATAAAAAGTCGCTTTTTGTGTACTATGCGACCGGTTAAATCTTTTAAACTATATAATGGATTGGTGTTGTTGAATGTGGGTTTTACCAACCATCCATGTTAGACCATTAATAATTACAGAAGACTTATGTACGTGTTCAATAATGCATTCATTTTGTCGGTGGTAGGCCATAACATCGGCTGCCGGCATAAGTTACCACCCACCAGATAAAGTCTTGCCGCCAAGCGATTCGTCGTGTTCCGGCATGATGTCTGGTGAAGTCGTACGGAGGACGGGTCTGAGCAGTTGTGTTGCGATGTGTGGCGGGTACGATGCGCCAAATGTTGTTCTGTCGGGAGTTTGGTCGCGGAGGTCTCCAGATCAATCTCCCTCTAGCGCAGCATTGTTTGGTCGTGTTGGTCTTGGGTTTAACATTGCATCACCTCGCTCAACTGCCGTCATCATTCCTATTCCTTAGTTTTTTAAGTGAATAGGCTTAATAAACTAGTGCGCTTTACCATCAACGATTGCATCACTGCTTAGTGCTTACCATCAGGCGGGATTGCAGTCAAGCACTAGTTTATAATTATTAAAAAAATATATATATTCTTTGTAAAGTCAAATATCTGCTTCTGCTTTGTCATTAGTCACACAACTGAATAACTTTAACAATTTACTTGTTTCAGATTAAACGTTACTATGCGTTCAAACTCAAACACGCGAAGCACTACGATGGTCTCACTCCCAGCAAGGAGACCAACGTGTTCAACCAGAACGTGTTGACAGTGTTGCCCACGCGCGACCAGCATGGGCGACGAGTGCTAGTGCTGGAGCTAGGAAGTAAGTTATAGAACTAAACTTCTTCTTCATAATCAACTTTTAGCGTCCCACTGCTGGGCACAGGTCTCCTCTCATACAGAGAAGGATTAAGCGTAATCACTACGCTTGCTCAATGCGGGTTACCGATTTGTAAGTCCAGGTTTTCTCAAGATGTTTTCCTTCACCTTTTAATCAGTCATTGGTGTCCAAGATATATTTAGAAAGTAAGGTAACTGATACAAATAAGGCCTACCTAATTTCAAACACTCAAAATTTGATAAATTATTCGAAGAAGGTTCGATCCCCGCGCATTGCAAATATTTGTGTTCTGGTCGTGCCTCGGAAAGCACGTTACGCCGTTGGTCCCGGTTGCCATACGAACATCTAGTGGCAGTCGTTAAGGGTTGTTGGAGCCCTCAAAAGTCCAACAATTGGTCTAACTCCAATGCTTCGATATCGCCTTCGGGTTGTGGAAGTCAGACGGCAGTCGCTTCACGGAAAATATCGAAGTTTACCCAAAACCAGCAGTTAGACGTTAGACTGGTAAAGCGGACCAGACTCCAAAGCAGAAAAGCTTCGGATGCGGCTGGGATTAACGCTGAGATGATGATGGAGATAAGTAAAAATATCTTTTTAGGGTTCCGTACCTCAAAAGGAAAAAACGGAACCCTTATAGGATCACTTTGTTGTCCGTCTGTCTGTCTGTCAAGACCCTTTATCTCAAGTACGCGTGGACGTATCAAGCTGAAATTCACATGAAATACTCAAGTCTATTGTCCCTTTAAGCTGTGAAAATATCAAACTTCTAAGCCAAGTCAATCAAAGGATACAGCCGATTATGTCGATATTTTCAACAAATTTTCGACACTCGCAAAGAAATCAAAACCTACAGGATACTTCCCGTAAACTCAGAATATTGAAATTTGGCATGAAGGATTGTCATATAATGCAAATATAGGAAAAATTGCGAAAATCACATTTTTTTAGTTATATAATATAATAAACATATTTTAATAAAATGAAACTTACTACCTTATTTCTCACGAACTAATAAAGGTATCAAATTGAAATTTATACCAAATACCTAGATCTATTGTCCCTTTAAGCAGTGAAAAAATCAAACTTCTAAGTTAACGCGATCAAAAGATACAGCAGTTTATACCGACACCTTAGACGAATTTCCGTCACAGGCTAGGGAATCGAAACCCACAAGGTACTTCCCGTGAACTCAGAATCTTGAAATTCGGCACGTAGCAACGTTATAACAGACAGATAACGGAAAAATTGCGAAAATGATAAATTTGAAGTTACATAAAATATTAAAATATTATTTTTCCTTACATGACATAAAATATTTTTTTAATAATTATAAACTTACTACCTACCCTTTTTCACATGAACGCGTAGAGATATTAAAGTTGAAATTCAAATCAAACACTTCTTAAATCTAATTATCTCTAAAATGTGAAAATTCTAAATCAACGCAAAAATTCAAAATGCTGAGTTACCTACCTATAATCATACCGCATATTTTGAAATTCGCCACTACTCGCAACGGAATCAAAACATGGACTACTTCCCGCTGACATTGAATATTGAATGTTGGTATGAAACAATAGCTTAAGGTAACCTAACAGAAAAACCCGAAACCTTTTAAAATTTTTAGGCACAGTAACTAGTTAAACCAAAACAAGACCAACACAATCGTCATTCAATCTAAATATTTTGGTGAATGTAGTTCTGTATAATTATGTATAATCTAAATGCGTCCTAACTGCTATGTTATACTTAGTACTTATAAATATATTCAAAGACCTTAATTGTATGTATTTTCCTATTCTTGTCAATGATTATCAGACAGCTTGCTTCCTACTGGCGAAGCGGAACGGGGGGGGAGAGTAAGTAGTAACGAACGAACGCGCAAGAACTAGCCGCCTGCTGGCGCGAAGGCAGGCGGTTGGTCAAGGGTTGAGTAAAATTTGCGACAATTTCTCGTTAATTTTGTTTACTTCTACTTTGTTTATCAATAAACCGCTTTTTATAAGTTATAAACTAGCGCTTGACCGCAATCCCGCCTGATGGTAAGCAGTGATGCGATCGTTGATGGTAAAGCGCCCTAGTTTATTAAGAGCCTATTCACTCTAGCCTTGAAGACACTTAAATTGTAATGTGACGGAAACACCATCGCTGGCAAATTGTTCCAGTCCCTCGATGTACGCGGTATAAAAGAGGAAGCGAAACGCTTCGTCCGGATCGCAGTGGTGTCAACAACGTAAGGGTGGAAACTCGCCGTACGACGGGTTGTCCGATGGTGGAACGGAGATGAGGGAATTAAATCATGCAATTCCCTTGCACACTCACCAGAATACATCCTATAGAAGACCGAAAGGCTGGCTACTCTACGCCTGTGCTCCAGGCTTTGGAGACCGCTACGTTTGTACGGCGGAACCCTCGGTGTGCGAGTCCGACTCGCACTTGGCCGGTTTTTTTTCTGTTCTGTGGTAGCAATTTATGTACCGCAGGCGGTGGTCTTGCGCAAAACTTCCGTACATGTAGAGATAGGTTTAAAAAACCTTTCAATTTCTTTCTTTTTTTTTACATGTTTTTTATTGGCTTCACTTGTATGTTTGCTTGCTTGTTTGTTTGTTTGTCCGTCTCTAACTATTTGGACTTCGAGTGAGCGGCTCATTACTGTAAAATGTCCCACCCTTTTCAATATGTTTGTTGACCGAGTGGTATTAATTTGTGCAGGCAAAGTATTTAGTTTAGATTTAGGTTTAGTTACTTGGGTAACGCATCAATACGAATTTTAGCACTTGCTATTCTGTCTGTTGGAGATCAGGAAAAGTTTGGTAAAAACAAATGAGCACCACGCGTTGTGTTATCCGTATATTATTTAAAAAAAGAATATCGAACGTTTCAACTGTTTAAATTGAAACGCCTCACGCTTTTTTCTCATTTATACTAGTATTGTTTATATACTATTGTCATAAATTAAATTTTGTAATTATTTTTATCTTTTTAATTTGATATTCTTTAAAGGCATGTTTTTTTTAGTTTTTTAAACTATATTTATTTATAACATACAAAGATACCGTGCCCTCGGTATGTATAAAAATCGGTCCCTATCAGTTACAAGTTGTATAAATTGTATAAAAATCGCATTAAAATTTATAGGCACTCATATACCTAGTCACGCAAACATGCCCGAGATAATGATCAACAAATAATACGTTGGATACAATTACCCACACTCGAACACGCCAGATGGCTAACTCATCATCATGCCTACGTCACTTATTATTGCCACAATAATCTTTTCGTACAATTACCACGTAAGCAATTCATCATACTCAGAACACAAACTGAAGTAATTTTAAAAATTTCCGAATGTTTTTGTCCTAATAGAAATTTCCACGGAAATTTTCTTGGCTCGCCTTTATGAGCATGTATTTCTAAGCTAAAACTGGAATAGTTGGTGCCCAAAATTATCCACCGTAGACGCTTCAGCTATCTATAGGCGGAACATAGGTATACACCAAGATGGTATTGTAGATTATTATATACAATATGCTAAGAAAACCCTGTCCGACCCGTAAGGATAGTAAAGGTTAGGTAAACACATGACCAAATAAAATATGAAATTTTACATAATCATCATAGTAACAATACTAGTGAATTTTAAAATTATCTTTTTTTCCCGCGAATTAATTCCAACTTCCCCAAAATTTGGTAACTTTTAAAAAGTGACAACATTATTTTTGACGATATAATTCTGAGCGAATAGCGATGCGACCTCGTGCCGCGTACACTGCCCCTCTTCGCCCGCGCCTGGATGGCCTACCGCACATGTTCTAAGTTACCTCTTTTTGCGAAATAATATTTATTTTTATAAGGAGATTTTTTTTAAGTTTAGCCCGGCTTTGTAGGCATTAGTAGAATCAGTTATCGATACCTAACAATACCTTCACGGATCGGACAGGGTTTTCTTTTATTATAATAAAATATTGGTACACGGTGCGAGAACGTATTTGAAAAGGTGCCCTTTGTAAGAATTTTGTTCAATCAAACTTTTCCCGAACATAATCGAAACACATTTATTGAGTCGTAATCTGCAGCTCAAGAAGCAAAACGTCATTAGGCGTTTCTGATGCATTTTTATGAAAGTTCGCATTCGTTTATGAAATAGACCAAATCAAGAATTCAATAAGTACATACATAAACTAGCTTTTCGCCCTCGTGAAATTCGGTTATATCGCGCTTTTTAGATTCTTCATTTTCGGGGATTAATTATCGTATCATTTAGCTTCTAAGTTTGCATATTCGTTTGCAAAATATTACCTTGTTTTAAACGACACATAGCGCCATCTATCACCGAAGTGTTATGAATCTTAAAATATTTTTGTTTTCCCTCGGGCATATCAATTTTTTCGCGGATAAAAAGTATCCTATTATTTAATCCGGACTTCTAACTTTACGTCGGCAAAATTTCAAAGCAATCGGTTCAATAGTTACGGCGTGAAAGCAGAACAAACAAACAAACTCACTTTCCGATTTAAAATATTATTAAGGATGGTGTGATGTTCTTTTATTTCATGTAAACTTAAAAGTTGCCAAGTCAATCATTCTTGTCATTCTTCTTTACAGAAAAATGGAAGCCAAGTAAATGTTCCCTGGACGAGGTGTTCAAAGGCTGCGTGCTCTTCCTGGAGGCGGCCATGTTGGAGCCGGAGTCGCAGATATGCGGTGCCGTCGTCATCTTCGACATGGACGGGCTCTCTATGCAGCACGTGTTGCAGTTCACGCCCAGCTTTGCCAACAGAATAGTTGAATGGCTACAGGTTGGTCTTGCTACCTCTATTTGTTGCTGAAAGGCCTCCTCTTATTTCTCCCAAATCTCCCTGTCTTGTTTGATCTCTAGCCATGTTGCCGTGCAAGCGTTACCAGGTCTTGTTATTACAATATAATACTTAACATTATGCAAATGAAGAATAGACTTCAACTCTTCAGAAGACGGAACACAATTAACCTAAAAGAGTGAACACGAGAGAATAATAGTGAACAGGCTAGAGATAAAATCTATACTAATACTAGCTTTCCGCCCGCGGCTTCGCCCGCGTGGAGTTCGGTTATATCGCGCTTTTTAGATTTCCCTCGGGAACATCAAACTTTTCCGGGATAAAAGGTAGCCTATGTTCTTTCTCAGGGTCTAAAGATTGTCTGTGCCAAATTTCATCAAAATCGGTTGAGAGGTTTAAGCGGGAAAGCGTAACAGACAGACGGACAGACAGACAGATAGACAGACAGACAGACAGAGTTACTTTCGCATTTATAATATTAGTAAGTATGGATTTCTTGCTATAACCGAATGCATCAACGGGTGAGACTTCTTTTTTTAAAGATGTACGGTGTATGGTACCAGGGTAGCACAAAAGTGTAGGAGAAGTCGAAACAATGAAGCTCATTCATCATTATTAATCTAATATTACATGGATGAAGTTTTATTTTGCCTACTTTGAGGAGGTGCAAGGTACCAGGGTAGCACAAAAATGTAGGAGAAGCCGAAACAATGAAGTTCATTCATTCACACAGGAATGACTGGAACGGGTTAAAAAGGATATCCTTCTCCCAGTTCTTAGCTACCTCCCTACCAATTTTCAGCCAAATCGGTTCAGCCGTTCTTGAGTTATGAATAGTGTAACTAACACAACTTCTTTTATATATATAGATTATCCTAATTTATAAAGTAGTAAATAAGATCATGTCATATTGCTTTTAAGGCGGAACAAAGTTCGCAAGGTCAGCTAGAAGACCCGCTAGCTGACCCGGCGAACTTTGTTCCGCCTTAAAGGCAATAACTATCACATGATCTTATTTTTTAGTTTTTAAATTAGGATAATTAGGGCAGCACAAAAGTGTAGGAGAAATCGAAACAATGAAGCTCATCATCATCATCATCAGCTTTTTTTTATCGTCCCCCTGCTGGGGATAGCTAGAGAGGAGAACGACTGAGCGTAATCACCACGCTTGCTCAATGCGGGTTGGCGATTTCAGACTTACAAAAGGCCAGGTTTCCTTAAAATGATTTCCTTCACTTTGTAATCAATCGGCTTTGCATTCATCATTAAATCACTAATACATAGAAGAAATTTGATTTTCTCTACTTTGTGGAGGTGTAAGGTATCAGGGCAGCACAAAAGTGTAGGAGAAGCCGAAACAGTGAAGCTCATTCATCATTAAACCATAATAATTACATCAAAGAACTTTTATTGTGCCTAGTTTGTAGAGGTGCTATGTACCAGGGTAGCACAAAAGTGTCCCGGCAAACTTTGTTCCGCCCTAAAGGCAATATGACATGATCTTATTTACTACTACTACTATTTTAAATTAGGATAATCTGTATATATATAGAAGAAAGTCGTGTTAGTTACACTATTTATAACTTAAGAACGGCTGAACCGATTTGGCTGAAAATTGGTAGGGAGGTAGCTAAGAACTGGGAGAAGGATATAGGATATCCTCTTTATCCCGTTCCCGTTGTTCCTGTGTGAATGAATGAACTTCATTGTTTCGACTTCTCCTACACTTTTTTGCGATCCTGGTACCTTGCAACTCCTCAAAGTAGGCAAAATAACTTCATCGATGTAATATTAGATTAATAATGATGAATGAGCTTTATTGTTTCGACTCTACACTTTTGTGCTACCCTGGTACAGTCAGAAGCAAAAATATGTATACATTGCCAAGGCTCCAAAAATATGTAAACATCTTCGACTTTATGACGAAGTGCTCAACTTGAAGAGCATAAAATTGTAGCCACCGGTTCACATCATAAATATGTATACGCTCATTGCTTCATTAAATTATGCCCACCACGAAAGGAACAATACTATCTATGCACGCTTCCATCAATAGCATGTATTCACGCGTTTGTTCATAAATTAATGAAGCAATGAGCGTACCTATACATATTTATGATGTGAACCGGTGGCTACAATTTTATGCTCTTCAAGTTGAGCACTTCGTCTTAAAGTCGAAGATGTTTACATATTTTAGGAGCCTTTGCAATGTATACATATTTTTGCTTCTGACTGTACCATACACCGTACATAAAAAAAAAGTCTCAGCCGTTGATGCATTCGTTTAAAGCAAGAAATACTCTCTGCCGGTTTAAAGTTTCTAATAAAAAGCCACAAAGCCAACTTCAACTTCAAACTAATATTGTATTGTTGTGACATTTATCATTGCCATTCTCCCATTGCTCTTGTAAGTGAGTTTTATTTTGTCTCCTTTTTGGAGGTGCAGGGTACCAGGGTAGCACTAAAGTGTAGAGAAGAAGTAAAAACAATGAAGCTCATACATCATTATTATTAGAAGCGTTTTACCTACCAATAAAACGCATATTAATTTACTTACCTTATTCGAAGCTTATTTAATTGAGATAGGCCCTACGTTTCCCACCTTCAACGTTTCTATATATATCTGTCTCTTTCTAGTACGTCACTTCCGCGTGGCAGTGGTAGGAGGCTAGAAGGCTCGCTAAGCGAGACTTGCCATCTTGATTTCATTGAGTCTAATTACCAGGCAGAGCTTGACCATAAGCTTCGAATAAGGTAAGTAAATTAATATGCGTTTTATTGGTAGGTAAAACGCTTCTATTAATTTGACTTGACCGTTATTCGAAGCTTATTTAATTGAGACGTGTTTGTTATCGCCTGGTGGAAGTGACGAAGACGCCAATGTGAAATAGTACAGTCGCCAGGATATCAAGCTACCACAAACTGTCAGATTTCTTTAATGTATTTTCAACTTTATCGATAAAGCATTATGATTCAAGTTTGATTGGGAAAGTTTGACAGATTCGGGTAGCTTGACCTGCTGCTGCTGGCCTCCGTACATTAATAAAATGTACTAGTTGTGGTGTAGTAACCAGTAACTAAGATCTAAAGTGTAAGTACATATATACAGGTTTATATACTACATATCAAAAATTATGATCGATGTAGGCATCGATAAATAATACTTAGTGTAATTAATCAAACATAAAAATATATTTGATTCAAACAAAAAATCCATTGATAATAACATTTCTTAGGTGCATCATTTAATTTCTAATCAACTGGATTAAATAATGTAGTTACAGGGAGACGGTTTACAATTGGTCTAACTTCTGGTTTATAATATTTGCAAAAGGTATTTTGCTATCGTCAGTTGCCCCTAGCAAGAATTTCCTCAAGAGGAAAATTATCGACCTAGTTTTGTGAAGCCACAGCCAGGAGATGCCTTAATACCAGCTTCGAATAAAAGCTACTTGATCCAGCCTGCAATTAGGGTTTTTGATGCAGGTTTAGGTTCACCTCTAATATTTATAAACAAATTGTTACAATTTGTAGCATTCCTACGATTCTCAAGAATCGAGATCGTATGCTTAGCCCAGTAGACTGGATCTAAATTTTTATTATGTTCATTAGAGATTAACCTCCAACTAGAATGTCTATAATCTACAGAATCAGTTTTTGATCCAAAAACCGGCCAAAACATTTATTACGTCATTTTGGTTTGAATAATTATTCGAATCAACTATGAGCAAAGATAAATCATGGATTTTTCTACCAGAGCATTATAGTTGAAAAAGAGCAGCTGTATGTCTCTGCACTTGAAAATATTGTTTTCATCAACACGTTTAGTCTCTAAGAAACTAGCGAGATCATTTATATTCCAAATCGGAGGCTTGACATTGTTGATCGGTTTATGTAACGCGATAGATTTTAGAACATGTTTTACTAGAACATTTGAGCTTAACTGGCCGGATAAGTCAGGGTTGCAGAGGGTTGCGACCACAGATTTGTGTAACAAAATAGTATTGTACGATAAATTATTAATTAAATGGAGATCAGATAAAAAAATCTAGCCAAATCACTTGCTATTGGAGTTGAGGGGTTAACTTGGTGAGTTTCGCACCAAACTAGCCATCTTTTCCAAGCAACTTTATAAACTTTATGTGTTGAAGGATGCCATGACTTCTCAAGAAGTCCTATTTGAGTAGTATTTCAGGTTGTTAACGACCCAGACCACCCCCACATTTTCAAACTTCCAGAATCATGTCGTGAGCGCTCGGTGGTGGCAGTCCCGTTGTCGTGTCGGTCAGAACTTTTTCTAAATGATACAGCGTGAATGGGGCTGACAGCCTCCGTGGCGTAGCGGTAGCGAACGCGGCCGTTGCGCAAGGAGGCGCGGTTTCGATCCCCGCACTGTGCAAAAATTTGTATCCATGAATATGAATATTTGCACTGGTCTGGCCGTGCCTTGGAAAGCACGTTAAGCCGTTGGTCCTGGTTGCCGTGCGAACATCTAGTGGAAGTCGTTGTGGGTTGTTGGAGCCCTCAAAAGTCTAACAATTGGTCTAACTGCTGGAGGTCAGACGGCAGTCGCTTCACCAAAAATATCGAAGTTTAGCCAAAATTAGCAGTTAGACTGGTAAAGCGGACCCCTGACTCCAAAGCTGAAAAAAGCTACGACTGGGATAAACGCTAAGATGATGATGATGACAGCGTGAATGGGGCTGCTAGAGCGCGTAACTTGATGTCGGGGCGCCAAAAAACTCGCTCCCATCGTGGAACTACCAGTAGGTACGTTCCTTGTGCTTGATTGAGATAACTTAGGACCTTGGGAATCAGAAAGGGTGGAGGAAACACCCATGCTAGGTTGTAATTCCACGTCTGGGAAAACGCGTCGCAAAAGAGGGCTTGGTCGCCGTTTTGGTCCAACGACACGTAATTCGTCACTACATGGGCTCGGTTGGACGCAACTAAGTCGATCAATGGAACTCCTCACTTGAGGAATATTTTGTTCGTGCATTTTGCAGACAGTTGCCATTCTGGAGTCATTCGAAACCTCGACAAGTGATCTGCGTGGGCATTGTATATACCTGGTATATAAAGGACGTTCATGTGAATTTGATAGTCCTCCAATATTTGGAAAACTTTGTAGGTTATATCCAGGAGAGGAGCCGACTTGGTGCCCCCCTCGTGACGGAGATTTGCGACTACCGACTTGTTGTCGCTCTGAATCAAAACTATTTTGTGACTCAGGAGCTGATAAGGATTTTCTAAAACTCTTAGGATTGCCAACATCTCCTTCTGGTTGCAATGAAGATCTTTCTCGGCTTCTGATCACAGACCCGAGAGAGAAGGATTGTCTAAACGGGCTCCCCAAGCGATGTCGGATACATCTGTTGTAAGGAAAAGAGACGGAGACGGCCTATGTATTTCCGATGGAAGATGACAATTCTGACTCCACCATATCAGACTGTCTTTGGCAGCATGAGGTAGGGTGTGTCCTGACCTGTGTTCCGACTTCAAGATAGCGTTCAGTAGGTTCAGAAGTGCTCGAAAGTTGAGCCTTCCTTTTGGTACTACAAAACTGGCAAAATTGAGGAGACCAACTAAGCTCTGGAGCTCCTTGATCAGTATGTGTTGCTTCCCTAACAAATGACAAATTTTGTCTGCTAGTCGCGGAAGTTTCTCTTCGGGAAGGCGCTTGCAATTCGACCATGGATCTCAATGAATTCCTAGAAATCCTAGACTTTTCGACGGGGTGATAATCGACTTTTTGTAGTTGATCAGCCAACCCAACGTCGTTTCCAGAGTGTCAACCACACTCTTTACGTGATTCCGAAGTCTGTCTTCGTCCTGGTAAGCGATCAAGAAATCGTCGAGGAAACTATTATCCTGACACCTCGTTGCCTGAGTGTCTAGGCTATTCAATTCGTAAGCGCAGCAAAGGTCTTGAGCGCTGTGCTCAGACCAAAAGGTAGGCAAGTCATTTCTAGTAATTCTTTGCGATAAATTAAGCGCAGAAACCTTCTGTGGCTGCGAGCCACAGGTAAATAAAAATACGCCTGCGAGAGGTCGACTTTGCATAGCCAGTCCTGTGGTTGCAGCAAATCAGGAATGCGACATGCATTTATTAGCTTGAATCGATCTGTTCTGATGTAAGAATTCAGAATTAAATTTAAATTAAGGACAAGAAACATTGATGACAGGAAACTTGGTGAAACAATGGCTCCTTTCAGAATTCCCTGTTCTATCATTTTGTTTATGACAGGTGTCATTTCGGCACTTTCTGAAATATTTAGGTTGCTTCAGACAACGCTTGGGTGAACAAGCGGAGGCTTCAGGCAAAAAGGGTATGCGATACCCCGTTATTATTTTTTAAGGTGTGATTTTGTGCATTCATTTGTTCCCATTGATCTCGAAACTACAGGAGACGGCCCGCTCTGAACGAGTCAATACTTACATCGTTTGTTGTCATTATTTAGCTGGGAGGGCGATGACACGCGTTTGCGCCCATTTCTTGGTTGATTATTTTGTCGTGTATTCGACCGGCCTCGAAAGCTATTACGGTTACTCGGTGCGACCGAATAATAATGAGCAGCATAAGCATTACAGCCACCTTGCGGAGGTAGGTTACCGCTGCTACAACCACCTTGCGCAGGCGGGTTACTGCTAGCACATCGCGAATGCGTAATATTGTGCTGGCCAGCCTGAGCTGTATGAGCATAACCCTGCGAGGGCTTTTTGTTAGGTTTTGGCCCCTGCGAGGGGCCATAAAACTTTTGCATCCACCTGCGAGGTAGATCTTATATTAGCCTTTTGCATTGGCCAAAAACACATCGCGAATGCGTAATATTGTGCTGGCAAGCCTGAGCTGTATGAGCATAACCCTGCGAGGGCTTTTTGTTAGGTTTTGGCCCCTGCGAGGGGCCATAAAACTTTTGCATCCACCTGCGAGGTAGATCTTATATTAGCCTTTTGCAGTGGCCAAAACATTTTCTTACACCCCCAGCTTTTTCCAAAGCAGCAGTAAATTTCTCTGGGTTAAACAGGTTGGTACATGTCGGTGGAATTTTCTTTAAGTTTGCCTTCATCAGGGGGTCCTTTGCCTGTTTAATGACACAGTCTCTCCGCATTTGGAGAATCTCAGCACGATGTCCACAAACGATCTGTAATAAGTCTGAAGAACACTTACTAAAGTCCCCTGTGGAAAAATATCATTAACTTCCTGAAATAAAGCTTAGTTTCAAAATTTAAAGTCAAATCTTGATCACTATGAACACACTAACATTATCAGGTTCCACATCAAGCATTTATTCATAACGATTTTCAGTAACACCGGACATAAGCGAGATGGCATCGTAATCCATATTGGTACTCACGTGTTCACTGGTGCTCTTGCAAATCATTTGTTGTTGAAGACTACTTACCCGTTTAGCCAATTTCCGTACCTGTAACTGGAACAGCTTGAACTCGGGCTACTAGAACTGCTCGACCAAGCCCGCCGCTTCTGTGGCGAAGAAGGGCCCGGAAGAACATCACTACCAACCCTAACGGCATTATCACAAGAATTTTCTATACTGGATATCGAAAGATTAAACTTTATTCACTTATTTAAAATTGATTCGTAATAAAAATCGTTAGGATATTTAAAATTTGAAAATAAGAAAAAATATAAAATCACTTTGAAGGTAGTGTCGCAGCGACACGACCGTTGACGGCGGGAAAGAACACGCCAATGAAATCAAGATGGCAAGTCTCGCTTAGCGAGCCTTCTAGCCTCCTACCACTGCCACGCGGAAGTGACGTACTAGAAAGAGACAGATATATATAGAAACGTTGAAGGTGGGAAACGTAGGGCCTATCTCAATTAAATAAGCTTCGAATAACGGTCAAGTCAAATTAATAAATCATTTTTTCCTTACTTTCCCACCGTTTAGACCTACCCTACACTACGACAAACATTTTAAAACCAAAATCAGCTCAATCGGCCCAGCCGTTCTCGAGTTTTAGCGAGACTAACGAACAGCAATTCATTTTTATATATATAGATAGATATATAGATATATAGCTGAAGGGTTTGTTTATTTGTTTGAACGCGCTAATCTCAGGAAGTACTGGTCCGATTTGAATTTTTTTTTGCGTTAGATAGCCCATTAATCCAGGAAGGCTTTAGGCTATATAACATCACGCTGCGACCACTAGGAGCGGAGCATAACTAACTCCACGCGAACGAAGTCGCTGACGGCCGCTAGTCTTAGATACGTAGTTAGGTTCCTACACCTCGCAGTCTACAGAAAACTGTGATCCAAACACGAATTTAGAAAAGAATACTCTTTATTATGGGCACCATATAAATTACAGAACATAAATATGAAGGTTTTACAAGGGGTCAACAACACAATGGGCGGTCTTATTACTAAGAACGATCTTTTGTCTGTAAAAGATCGTTCTTAGTAATAAGACCGAACCAATAGATAGAATTACCACGGGGAAGTAGAGACAAATAATGTTGGCCTACATTATTAATTTGTTTCTTCTTACCCGTGGTATTCCATCCATTGGTTATCGCTATGGATGAATGTATGTCAATTTAATAAATAATGATCGGAAAAGAATCTTATGGGAGTTTTGACGGGAAAGCTAAAAAATTATTTATAGTGTGGGCGTGATTTATATTAGTAAAAAGTGCATTCAGTAAATATATCATTAAGAACATTGAAATATCGCAGCATAGTGGCCACATCATGACTTTGCCTCAAACCTCCCTCATAGACGGTTCACGCGGCCGTCTTTTACAACTGTCATTGGCGATATCCGCCATTATTGTGAAATAAAATTATCAAAGAATTTCTATGATTTGTTACACGTGTTAATGGCAAAATTGTGGTAGCTATGCCACAGAGGTCATTGATCAAGAGTTGAGGTTGAATCTCACCTTGAAAAAAGAAGAAGAAGAAGGAAAAACATCTTATGCTGCTCTTGCATTTTACAGGAAGCTATTCCACTCCGCATCAAAGGACTGTACATAATCAACCAGCCGTACATCTTCGAGTTGGTGTTCAAACTCTTCAAACCTTTTCTGAAGGAGAAGCTTCGTTCCCGCATCGTGTTCATGGGCAATGACAGGAAGCTGCTGCATGAGTATATCAGTCCTAAGTGCCTGCCCGACAAGTATGGTGGCACCCTGAGCATTCCAAGTGTGACTGGAGCACAATGGCTGGAACTACTCCTCATGTGCGATAAGGAATTCATTGGTAAGTGATTCATTAATGCTCTGTGTCGAGACAGGTTAATTCAAAGCTACAAGGGCTCTTTCTTCAAGAGCTCTTTCAGCTCACTTCCATTTAACTCACAATATCGACGCCCCACATTTCTGTAACCCACTACAAGATTTTGAAATCCCTGCGATGACTTTACGTCAATGTTTAAATTGCTCTGCCTTGCATTTTGACCGCGTAGGTATTGCATTGATCTATAAAACAGCATCCATCTGGTACCGGGCATAGAGTAGTACCAACCCATATCCTCCCGTGGGTGTAGTAAGAGGCGACTAATGGAACTCTCACCAGAGAAGCGGGCAGCAGCGCTTCTTCTGTGGAATAACAAATTACTGCGATCCCCAACCCGCCTGCCAAGTGTGGGGATTATGGCAATACCCCCCAATAAATGCCCCCTAATGGAATGAAAACCTTGGGGGAAGCTTTTGTCCAACAGTAGACCCCTATAGGCTGAGAAGAAGATAAAACAGCAGATTTTTTTTATAAACGATGATATTTTAGCGCAGGTGTCGTGAACCATCTTCTGAATTCTTTCATTTTGTACGCCAATGGGCCACTCTATATTTGGACTGAAAAGAGACCATTACCACTTTACCCTTTCAACAATTCTTCTCATGTATCAGTCAGCTAGGAAATCCTCCTTTTCCTAGGTACAGACCTAAATGTCTTAAAAGAACTACATAAATGAATCATCGTCGTTCAAATTAACATCATAGAAAGAAATAAAATTATAATTGTAAATATATGTACCGACAGGCTTTAAGTGCGAATCTTTGAAATAACTCATTTGTAGACTAAAACTACTGTCCAGAGATGGCTGAATTGTCGCTTCAGTCATATAATCAAACTTGAATGTTAAAACGTAACAATCAGAGGCGGCGTAAGGCGTGGGCGACGTGGGCCACCGCCTACTGCCTCGCGGTACAAGGGGCCTTTCGCCTTCAAATATTTATGTGCATTGCTTCAAAGCAAGAACAAAAAATTAAAAAAGATATAAATTTATTTCGTTGTGAAAATTATTTTTATAGTCTGGCAACATTTGCTTACGTTGCGCCAGTAAATCTTTGCCGCCGACGACCCGTGCGAGGAATCCCTTGTTTTAGTTGTTTACTTTCTTTACTAGAGTCAAATTTTTAGAATGGGCATTTGCCTCCACCTGCCCCCTGGGTAAGCATGGGACCTCGCGAATTTTTTCTTGCCCACACCAAATTTAGGTCTTGCCCCGCCTCTGGTAAAAATTATATTAATATACCAAAATGAAATCAATATTATCACAAATTAATATTTTTTTTTAATTAAATTGGATTTAGTCTGATGTTGTCATTTTATTTTCAGCGATCAACTCATATGGATACAAGAAGCAGTGAATCCTGCGCGGGCGCACAGCATGACATGGGCGGTTTTTTGCAATGTGATAATATGCATATCGTGATACTGATACTTTTATTTAGATTATACGACCAAACCATAGTTCTAAGGCCTTAGCTATTGGCATTTTTGTGCATGTACCTAAGCATGGAAGTAAATTAGGATTGTAATCAGGAAATGTAAGGTAGGAAATAAATTAACTGAGAATTTCTATTGTTATTTTCTCCCGGTGGTAGGCAACAACATCAGCCGCCGGCATAAGTTACCACCCACCAGACAAAGTCTTGCCGCCAAGCGATTCGTCGTGTTCCGGCATGATGTCTGGTGAAGCCGTACGGAAGACGGGTCTGAGCAGTTGGGTTGCGATGTGACCGGGTACGATGTGCCTAATGTTGTTGTGTCGGGAGTTTGGTCGTAGGGGGTCTCCAGATCATCCTCTGGCAGCATCGTTGGTCGTGTTGTTGGGTTAAACATTGCATCACCTCGCTCAACTGCCGTCTTCCTTCCTATTCACTCAGTTTTTTTTTTTTTGAGTGAATAGGCTTAATAAACTAGTGCGCTTTACCATCAACGATTGTATCACTGCTTACCATCAGGCAGGGATTGCAGTCAAGCACTAGTTTATAATTATAAAAAAAAAAATATTTTATGGAAATTGGTTTAAGCTCAATATTATCTACCGGTTGCATATTTTTTTTTAATCTGTGTAAACTGTAAACAGAACCAAGATTCTTATAGCATTTTCTTTTCGAATTTCTCGGTGGTAGGCAGAAGTTACCACCCACCAGACAAAGTCTTGCCGCCAAGCGATTCGTCGTGTTCCGGCATGATGTCTGGTGAAGCCGTACGGAGGACGGGTTGAGCAGTTGTGTTGCGATGTGTGCCGGGTACGATGCGCCAAATGTTGTTGTGTCGGAAGTTTGGTCGTGGAGGGTCTCCAGATCAATCTTCCTCTGGCGCAGCATCGTTGGTCGTGCTGTTGGGTTTAACATTGCATCATCTCGCTCAACTGCCCTTTACCTTCCTATTCACTCGGTTTTTTTTTAGTGATTAGGCTCTTAATAAAACTAGCGCTCTTTACCATCAACAATTGCATCACTGCTTACCATCACACTTGAAAAAAAATTGTAATTAGTATCATACGAAAGTATCATATTACGTCACTGACGAAGATATTTAGGACAATACGCAAAAAAAAACATTTTATAAGAAGCAGGCTGTGATTTCCTAAAATTTATACGTTATTATTGATAAGGCTTGCAAGTTTAAACAAAATGTTTTTGAGCTTATAAATTATTCAAAAATATTTTTACACTTATGTAGATAATATGTATGTACCTAATTCTATAATGGACAATAACTTTATCAAAAAAAGAAATAACAATTAGTATTGCCATAAACTGTAGCTGTATTTTTAACAATGCTTGCAAAATAAATGATGTATATAATTTTAACGTCAAGGGTAATTTCTAATGTATATGAATAGAAGTAATTACTTATAAGGCAAGTTTAGCTCGTAACATCACCACTCATGAAATGTACAGGCGACAGAAATATCTACTTTTCGAGGCCACCGTATACAAAATGTAACAAAAATCCTGTTGTTCCTTCTACCTACGTTTTAAGAATTGGCATAAGGAATAAAGCAAGTCATTTATGAAAATTGATCAACAAAATTAATGAAAATAAATATTTAATTATTAATATTTCTAATCTTTAACTGATTTCTTACCTCTGCAATTCTGCATGAAGAAACTATACGTGTGTCAAGCTCGATAAAGAATAGAGGTAAACAAACCAACTTAGGGTTATCACAACTCACGTTTTACAAATCTCCTATAATTTACATGATTGTCGACTAACATGCTAACAATTTATTAACAATTCCTATTGCATCATATTTCAATACCTTTAATCACTAAAATACACATATTAACTTATTATTTCAAAAACCATTAAAAAGTCGACATTAATTTTACGTGAAACATGGATGAAATCCAGGTATTAAAGCATTTTGTGCATTTGTTTTTTTTTTGGGGCATTTTGTGGAATTCAACAGCCAATGAATAAAGTTGAGGCATTTATCAATACAATTTTGAATATTTTAACTACCCTTCAAATCAACTGCATAACACATGCATAATATACAGTATACAAAGAATAGCTACTTAAGAAACCATATGATGAGACGAAAAAACTTCTCTTCCCACATGCTTAAGTCAGATATGTATGTAAACAAGTCGTTGCCTAGCAACGGTTTGTTTACCTCTATTTTTTGTCGAATTTGGCCCAAATATAGACATAAGTAGAACGTTAAGACACAGAGTACATTATATACAATATGTAAAGAAAACCCTGTCCGACCCATAAGGATAATAAAGGTGTGTAAACACATGAGCAAATATAATATAAAATTTTACGTAATCATCATAGTAACAATACTAATTAATTTTAAAATAATCTTATTTTCCCGCGAATTAATTCCAACTTCTCCGAAATTTGGTAATTTAAAAAAAGTGACAACACCATTTTGACGGTACGCTTATGCGATTCGACCACGCGTCGCGTGCCCTGCCACCCGTCGCCCGCGGAAGAGTGTCCTACCGCACATGTATTAAGTTACCTCTTTTTGCAAAATAATATTTGTTTTTTTAGTGGGATATTTTTTAAACTTTAGTCCGGCTTTGTCGGCATTAGTAGAATCAGTTATAGATTCCTAACAATACCTTCACGGATCGGACAGGGTTTTCTTTACATATTGTATATAGGTTACCGATAAACTATTTGATCGGGATTTTGCCGCTACGCAGGTGCACCGACGCTCGCATTTCTACCCATTTTCCTACACAAGTTAATGACCTTGTCAGCTGTTTTTTAACACTTTAACGAATGAATCTTTAATATACATATCATATACATAATCTTTAATATACGAATCGTTAACATAGATTTTTTATGCCCAATTCAACAATCCGCGTGTTTATCCCGGATGCAATCCTTGGCTTACACCTCGGTGCCCAGTGTTCGCCTTCCTACTCACATGTATCCACTTTGCGCGGTGTAGTGCATCCCTTGCAGATCATAAGCATACATATCGTCCATTACAACGCCAAGCCAACGCCTCCAAGACATTGTAAACATTATTTAAACAAAACACATGTCAATACGTAGGCGAACAATTACATCCGATCGAAAGTAAGTTGCGCGGGAGGCTAAGGAAGAAGGTAGTGATTCGCAGGGCGGCGAGGGGGCGTGGGTGGGTTAAATGTATGCACGTGCATCACGGTTGCGTTTCTGTACTGGGCCTGTAGCCAATGTAACATCGCTTCGTAGCGAAGCGAAATCATACCAAACCAACCAATGGCGGGAACGATTGACCACGTGATTTATCGCGTCGCGTGGTCAATCGTTCTCGTTATTGGTTGGTTTGGTATTCGATTTCGCTTCGCTACGAAGCGACCTTACATTAGCTACAAGCCCTGATCCTCTGTCGCTTCAAAGAAAGCCGCCGAGCTCATGGATTTAGAAAAATAAAAATTTACTTACTAAATTTACTAACTTATAAAATCTATTATATTCTAAACATTTTTTCGAATGTGTCGAATTTAATAGTTATTTAAACTACTCGGCTATACAATGATTACTTTTTATAAATTTTAATTTAATTATTGATTTGCTAGATAAATCTATATATGTCCCTGAAAGGAAGAACAGGGTTTTTGTTACATAGTTTATATTATAATCCTATAAATAATAATGAAATTAATAAAGAAATATTACATGTATTTTTATAAATTCTTATTTTATTAAATTACTTTCTTATTTTGTTAAACAACGGTAACATGAGACTATTGAAACTATACTTACTACAACTATCTTTACTTTTTAAGTTAGTATAAAAGGTAGGTACCAATATATGGATCAAATAATAAAACAATTTTATATTTAAAAAAACTGATTTCTTATTTAATAATACCAACCACATTGTACTTTTACGTTATATCATTACAAACATAATCGGTTTAAGTATCTACTTAATTATCTCTTTCTTAGTCTCTTACACAATCGTAGAAAATAACTACTTTCTTACCTATCTTACTAGGCATTATATTAAAAATGCAATAATTACATTCATAATTAATATTCCTCAAGTGAGTATTTGAGCGTTTGAGTTCCATTTTGTACCGCAGCGACAAAGTATGTTCTATGACTTATTATTGTTCACGTTCTTGAGGTAGCCGTAGGAATTCGCCACTGTAAAAGAAAATTTAGGATTTTCAAAGGTTCGTTAAAGGTGACACAAGAAAACAATTCCATGCTATATATGCTGATTCTATCTATCTAGATCTGGTATATGAATATTGTTAGTCCATGCGTTGTTGGGCAGACGAATTTCTCGAACATATATTCGAGAAATTCGTCTGCCCAACAACGTAAATAACGCAATGAATGTCAAAATTAAAGCCATCGCTACCGATAGTGCAATTACTTCACAGATGTGAACTGCTGTTCACATTCGCTCCTCCGGTTCCGTTCAGATCCGATAGATAGGTACATCATTTCCATGATAAACATCCATCAATTCACTAAACCAACAACCGAAATTATTAACAGTTTAAATCAAATAGACAACCGCTATTCTTCTAAAGGTAATTTAGTTTTTAAATTGAAAAGGACTGGATAGAGTTAGAGAGACTGGAGAGAATTAATTTATATCTTTTATTGCCATCATTTGTATTCAATACATAGGACACTAAAGGCCATAGCACACTTAAACGACTCAACTCCAAAACCCAACACCGCCCTAAACTAAGACGACTGCTCGCAGTCCATGCGGTGAAAGCTAGCTGGCACCCAACAGTCCACGCGGAGACTGCTAGCAGACGCACCCATCCACCGCATCCACCCGTCGACCGTTATCTCTCTAACTATACCGTTATATCTAATCGCAATTGAGACAGATCGCGATCGGTTTCTATTGAAGCAACTCGTCTTTTTTGCAAAGTCCCGATTCACAGTAGCCGAACTAGCAATTATTGCTATTGCTCTTGAGGATGAAGAGAGAAGCGCAAGAAATAATAAACGAAGATTTTGGGTCGACCAGCGGCGACTGCTAGCAGTCTGCGCTCAGGTACCGCGCCGGCTGCTCGGCTACAACAAGCGGCCAGCGAGCAGTCTGACGGCGGTAAGCTCGCTGATAGCGAGCTGTCTGCTAATTTATGATTCCAATGTAAAATAACTCTAGGTTGGGCTGCGTTCGAGAAACTACGCTACATCTTCTCGTCGTCCAAGATACCACAGGTCCAAGACTAAAGTCTTTGACTAGTGTGTGTTGCCAGTGATGACTTATGGAACTGAAACGTGGTCGCTCACAATGGGCCTCTTAAAGAGGCTCAGAGTCACACAAAGGGCAATGGAAAGAGCTATGCTCGGAGTTCTCTGCGTGATCGAATCAGAAATGAGGAGATCCGCAGAAGAACCAAAGTCACCGACATAGCTCTTCGAGTCGCTAAACTTAAGTGGCAGTGGGCAGGGCACATTGCTCGTAGAGCCGATGGCCGATGGGGCAGTAAGGTTCTGGAGTGGCGGCCACCTACTGGAAGACGCAGCGTAGGGAGGCCCTAACAAGGTGGACGGATGACCTGGTGAAGGTCGCGGGAAGCCGATGGATGCGGGCAACACAAGACCGGTCATCGTGGAAAGCCTTGGGGGAGGCCTTTGTCCAGCAGTGGACATCTATAGGCTATATTTAAAGCCCATATTAGAATTATATTCTCTTTGCCGGGTGGGAGCAGAGTCGTACAAGTGTGCTATGACCTTTAGTGTCCATGTCGCCTTTCGGTCATCCAATAAATTACCAAACAAGTCACCGGTGAAGCCGAACTGCAAAAATACCAAGTATAATTATGACGAATATTGACGACGGACATAGCTGATACAAAACAATAATAAAAAATAAGAGTCACATCTTAATTCGCCAAAGTGGTTACACTGATTGTATGGACGACAGCAGGTCAAGCTGCCCAAACTACAATATATATTCCCAATCAACCTTAAACCTTGAGCGATAAAGTTGAAAATCTAATAAAGAAATTTGACGGATTGCAGTAGCTTGATGTGCTGTTGTCTGTACAATGTAAGTACACAAGTATTATGAGAAAAAGATAAACAGTTACCAAACTCATAAAATATTATACCAGGAAAAGTGCACCACACTTTCACTTCGACAACATAAAGCTGCCAGCGCATAACTACCGTCTCGCAGTAATAAATTACATGCAAACACACATAACATCGTGCCTGTATTCATCTCTCTACCCCTTTTTAGGGTTCCGTAGCCAAATGGCAAAAAACGGAACCCATATACAATATGTAAAGAAAATCCTGTCCGACCCATAAGGATAATAAAGGTTAGGTAAACACTTGACCAAATATAATATAAAATTCTACGTAATCATCATAGTAACAATACTATTGAATTTTGAAATAATGTTTTATTCCCGGGAATTAATTCAAATTTCCCCGAAATTTGGTAATTTTTAAAAAAGTGAACACCGTTATTATTATGAGAGAATCGCGACGCGACCACGTGCCGCGTGCCCTGCCCCCCGCACCCCGCAGTAGCGTTGCTTACCGCACATGTATTAAGTTAGCTCTTTTTGCGAAATAATATTTATTTTTTTAGGGGATTTTTTTTTTAAGTTTAACCCGGCTTTGTACCCATTAGTAGAATCAGTTATCGATACCTAACAATACCTTCACGGATCAGACAGGGTTCTCTTTACATATTGTAGATTCGTCATGTCTGTCTGTCCATCTGTCAGTCCGTATGTCACAGCCATGTTTTTCCGAAACTGTAAGAGCTATAGTGTTGAAACTTGGTAGGTAAATGTATTCTGTGAACCGCATTAAGATTTTGATGCAAAAATAAGAAAAATATAATAAATATTTGGGGGCTTTCCATACTTAGAACTGAAACTCAAACATTTTTTTTTTTCATCAAACACTTACGTGTGGGGTATCTATGGATAGGTCTTCAAAAATGATATAGAGGTTTCTAATAAATTTTTTTTCTAAACCGTATAGTTTGCGAGACAGACGCTTCCAAAGTGGAAAAAAGTTGGTCCCCCCCCCCTCCCCTCTAACTTCTAAAATAAAAAACATACTTATGATGTACATTACTATAAAAACTACCACCGAAAATTGTTTTGAACGAGATCTAGTAAGTAGTTTTTTTTAATACCTCGTAAATCGTAAACCGCTTGTTACCGCATAATCTTTCATACAAATAACTTAAATCCTTTAATTTCATAGATCAACGGTAAGAAACCCTTTGTACGAGAGTCCGACAGGCACTTGGCCGGTTTTTTGTTTTCGATGGGAAATCATCAAATGACCTCTCCCGCTCTGGGCGGCGCGGAAGGGCGTGTCAGACTTTTACTGACTAAAACCTACCCATGTTCCTTCACTTGCCTGTGCGCCAGGGCCACGGTTTCTTTTTTAACTAACCCGAAACCCTATCTCTCTACCCCTTGTGCGAGTAGGGGAAGCCAGAGGCTGGTCCTGATTTTTCTGAGAATAAAATCCCAATCCCATATCCTTTTATTTTCGAAATTAGAGCTAATGTCGGCGGTCGCTTCATGTAACAGGCGCACTCAGACTGGAAGATTGAGTTGGGCAGAGGCATTTATTATGATCTATATGACAGTACCTAAATTTGTGCACTTTGCCAGTGTCAGTGACCCCCGCGCCTGTTAAACAGTGGTCACACTTACTACTAATAGTCCACCATCATCTTAGCGTTAATCCCAATCGCATCCGAAGCTTTTTCAGTTTTGGAGCCTGGGGTCCGCTTTACCAGTCTAACTGCTCATTTGGCTAAACTTCGTTATTTTCCGTGAAGCGACTGCCGTCTGACCTCCACAGCCTGAATGCGATATCGAAGCATTGCAGTTAGACCATTACTTACACTACTCATAGTACTCACATTTATACTCTTCCTCGTAATGCCGTAACATCTTCCACAGCACATCCCCAGGGATCTCCGGCTCCGGCAACAGACCTCCATGCCGCTTCCTCAGTGCCTTAGGGTCTATGTGTTCCATCAGTGAATTCATGTTGGAGCCGTGGAAGTGGATCCGGGAGCGAAGTTTCTCTCTCATGAACGGCTTGAAGATGGCGAACAGCATGTTGAAGATGTACGGTTGGTTTATGATGTGGACAGCCTTTACGCGAATTGGCACGGATTCCTGAAATTATTAATTATACTGTTACTATTTTAAGTGGCTTTTGGTCTGCAGTGACCATCATTTATGCACCAAACATCATTGAATCTTAGTTTTTAGCAGCCAAGTCAAAATTCTAGACTAATTAGGTACGGACAACAGCAGGTCTACCCGAAACTGTCAAATATTTCCAATCAACCTTGAGCCTTAATGCTTTAGCTATAAAGTAGAAACTAATAAAGATAATTAATAGGGACGTAGCTGGAAAATTCTTTACCCACCTTAGAATGATTAACAATAGTATGAACCTACTTTACATAATATTTTTGGTGTGTTTATTTATTACAAGGCATAATTTATGTTGCTACTGAGGTTAGTTTAGCTGGACATCCTCCTAAGTCCTCGCCTCCTATCCGATGGACCCCGAGTCGGAGGCGCGCGCCTCTGAGGCGATGCGCGTTGTAGTTTAACACCCCACTGGCCCGGACAGACCGGGCCAGCACGAGGGTGTGAGGCCGTGGAAGAATTTAGACTCCCACGGACCCACGCGCGCTCGTGATGAAAGAGACACTGTGGTGGTTGTAGTCAGTAAAAGTCTGACAGACCCCGTCCCCCACCGCAGGGCGGCGGATATCCATAGAGGATTTCCACCCCGGAAAAAAAGAAGCTGGACATCCCCCTAGACAAAATCCCTAGCTAAAGCCTAGCTAAAGATAGAAGCTACCTAAAAATATCGGGTCAAAAGATTGTAATGTTACCAGAAGCGTAACCTTAGAGTGCCTACACACACAACTAAATTCTGAATCAATCAGGGTGGCAACACGCATTTGCAGAACCTGCTTACATTTAAATTGCTTAAAGATTACCAGTAAAGATAAAAGCCAACTGATCTCGATTAACAAATACCTACCACAAAAGTATCATCATCATCATTTCAGCAGAAAAACGTCCACTGCTGGACATAGGCCTCCCCCAAGGATCTCCACGACGACCGATCCTGTGCCTCCAGCATCCATCGGTTTCCCGCGAGGTATATCAGGTCGTCGGTCCACCTTGTCGGGGGCCTACCCACCCGTCAGCCCCATCGGGCATCGGTCCTACGAACAATGTACCCGGCCCACTGCCGCTCAATTTTTGCAATTCTCCGGGCTATGGCGGTTATCTTCGTTCTTCTGCGTATCTCCTCATTTCTGATTTGATCATACAGTGAAACCCCAAGCATAGCCCTCTCCATTTCTCTCACAAAACTTTAAATTTTCTTTAATTAAATAAATCGAAACATGACCTAGAAATGTGGTTTACTGGTCAAACAGGTCTGCTAGCCCACTTTACGTGTTGCCTTCATTGCGTAAGTATTGATCGCATAATCGTACTACGGGTCATCGACCTGCGTTCGACCAGCTATACGTATATACCTACCTACATCTAATAAAGTTTTGACTAACATCGTAGCTCCTAGCGAGAATTAATTGAGCATGTTGCGTTTCTGTCTAAATTGCTTACTGCTTTGGTAATCATGAAAAGTTACTTGGACCATTCTTGTTGCATGTCTGAAGAATAAGCATTGTTTACCTTGCTTTAACGCTTCATCAGTGGGTTTTGAAGCATTTAGGGTGAGTGGGGGTAAGACGGAATGCATTTTTGATGAGATAAACAGTGTTGATGGTTAAACTGTTGTAAAACAAAAGAATTTAAGGCAATTGCAGAAAAAGATGTTTTGGGTAAAAATGTATAGTCAACTTGTTTCTATAATGTTGACAGCAATCTTTTTGTAACAATATTTTATTCAAAAAACGTTAGTAAAGTCGGTCTTAAGAAAAAAAATATGTAGGGGAAAGATGAAATGCTGAAGGGGTAAGATTGATATAATCACTAAAATCGTATTCATGGTCATTATGCTTGTATGGTGATCAATAAACCTTCTACTTCAATAACCTAAATAACCTGAAAATGAGTTACATTAAAAATTCGCATTCTAAAAGCAAGAAAAATACATTTTTCAAATAAAATATATCATTCTTACCCCGTTGAAACGGCTGGCAGTCAGGGGTGCTCAACATATTATAGATATTAAATAAATTAAATAATCATACTCATAGATGACGGTCAAGTCTAACTCACTGTCAACTCTATCACTCAGTCGATAAATAAAACACACGTTTTTATTTAGTACCAAGTAGCCTACAATATAATTATTTTTATTAGATAAAGCACGACAGCAGAATACAATTAAACATTATTAAAAATATGATTTCAAAGGAGGTAATACTTAAACATCACAGTTAAATAAAATCAGTCCGTTATAAGTACTACTTATAAAACTAAAAATAACCTTTTATCAAAAATATGAAATATGCCTTTTTCAGATCAGTTGGTAATCCCGTAAAGCAGAAGAAACTAAAATATAAAAAAAAATCACCTATTCGTATTTATGCGTCTCCTAATAATGAACAAAAAAAAAAAAGCACAAAACTATGCACTCTTGCCTTTATAAACATTAGTAAACAGTATTATTATAATCACTGCCAATTATTTCAGATTGAGGGCCCCTGACTTTTTGTAGGAGTTTCGTAAACGGGGTAAGATGGAAAGTTTTATATTATCATCTTACCCCTTTAAATTATGCAGGGGAAAGTTTGAAAGGCACCATAAATCTTAAAATACGTGAAATATAGTAATCACCGCATTATAGAGCATATTACAGTTTAAATCTAATTACGAATATCAAAACAACATGTTTGTTCCTTACCTGAGTAAGGAGATACAGCGAGCGGGGTAAGATCGAAAAACTCAATTTTTCGCGGGAAATGTAGTGTGCGGAAAAATGTCAAATAATACACCAGCATTTTCACTCAGCGAATGACGCAGGCTGCGAGGTGGGGCAAGATAAAATGGTCTTCACAATGATATTGCCAGCATTACAACAATTCCCTGGAATTGGGCGTTATTACATTTTTTTTTATCTTACCCCTTTTTAGGGTTCCGTACCTCAAAAGGAAAAAACGGAACCCTTATAGGATCACTTTGTTGTCCGTCTGTCTGTCTGTCTGTCTGTCTGTCTGTCTGTCTGTCTGTCTGTCTGTCACCACCCTTTATCTCAAGAACGCGTGGACGTATCAAGCTGAAATTCTCATGAAATACTCGGGTGTATTGTCCCTTTAAGCTGTGAAAATATCAAACTTCGAAGCCAAGCCAATCAAAAGATACAGCCGATTATGTCGATATTTTCAACAAATTTTCGACACTCGCAAAGGAATCAAAACCTACAGGATACTTCCCGTAAACTCAGAATCTTGAAAATTGGCATGAAGCATTGTCATATAAAGCAAATATAGGAAAAATTGCGAAAATCACATTTTTTTAATTATATAATATAATAAACATATTTTAATAAAATGGAACTTACTACCTTATTTCTCACGAACGAATAAAGTTATCAAATTGAATTTTATACCAAATACCTAGGTCTATTGTCCCTTTAAGCTGTGAAAATATCAAACTTCTAAGCCAAGCCAATCAAAAGATACAGCCGATTATGTCGATATTTTCAACAAATTTCGACACTCGCAAAGGAATCAAAACCTACAGGATACTTCCCGTAAACTCAGAATCTTGAAAATTGGCATGAAGCATTATCATATAATGCAAATATAGGAAAACTTGCGAAAATCACATTTTTTTAGTTATATAATATAATAAACATATTTTAATAAAATGGAACTTACTACCTTATTTCTCACGAACGAATAAAGTTATCAAATTGAAATTTATACCAAATACCTAGGTCTATTGTCCCTATAAGCTGTGAAAATATCAAACTTCTAAGCCAAGCCAATCAAAAGATACAGCTGATATGTCGATATTTTCAACAAATTTTCGACACTCGCAAAGGAATCAAAACCTACAGGATACTTCCCGTAAACTCAGAATCTTGAAATTTGGCAGGAAGGATTGTCATATAATGCAATTATAGGAAAAATTGCGAAAATCACAATTTTTTAGTTATATAATATAATAAACATATTTTAATAAAATGAAACTTACTATCTTATTTTCTCACGAACTGATAAAGGTATCAAATTGAAATTTATACCAAATACCTAGGTCTATTGTCCCTTTATGCAGTGAAAAAATCAAACTTCTAAGTTAAAGCGATCAAAAAAAAACAGCAGTTTATACCGACACCTTAGACGAATTTTCGTCACACGCTAGGGAATCAAAACCTACACGCAAAGACATTAAAATTATATTTAAAATAGACAGGACATCACGAACAAAATCGTAAGCCAATACTTTTATCGACTTGATTAAAAATCGCTCAGTCTAGTCTGCGCGTCAGGACGTAATTTGTGTCCACTAAGAATAAACATTTTCTAAGGAAATATGCCATGTTGCGCTTTGTGTTACTGTACATCTCGTTATAGTAAAACGACTGGACATAACTTCGGAATGTTTTTCTATGAATTATTTATATTTCGTCTGCAATTCAAATTAAAAAAAATCTTAGTTCTAGAAATTTTCCATTATTGTAATACGCGCCCTCTATTGTTGAGTAGTTTTACTATTTTCTTATAGAGATGTAGTAATGTTGTTTATCGATTTAGTTATCGATAATACTTAAGATGAATACATTTTGTTGTATTTTATTGACATTTAAAATATAGCTAAATAAACTTAAAATATTACTATATTTCAAGTTTATTTATTATTAACTCTAAACATAATCATATCATATTAATAAACAAAATTGAATGAACAATTACTATTCATTTACCTAGGTTTTTGTTATGTTTGGTTTCCGAATAAAAATAATGTCGTAGGGAAAAAGTGGATACGATTTGTCCAGATAGACCGTAGAGAAGAAAATTGGCTTCCGTCTCATTCGTCGAAATTATGCTCAATGCATTTTAAAAGAGAAGTTATCTACTTTGGAAAGACTTGTCGATCAAATAAAAAAAAAAAAAGAATCGGTACCTTGTATTAGAAATGAAATAGTAAGTTATTAATTTCAGTACTTTTCTACATATCCGTAAAAATTGGAATAAAGTTTACGGTTAAGTGGATAAGTACATAGATTACATAACTTATTTATAATGAAATATATTCATAAAATATGTAGGTACGTATATGTAGTACAATGATTGCGAGCTACTTTGTGATTTTGAGGATTCCGTACCTAGAAGGTAAAACGAACCCTATTCATGAGACTTCTCTTTTCGTCTATCCGTCTGTCACCAGGCTGTATCTCATAAACCTCATAAACCGTAATAGCGAGACAGTTGTAATTTCCAGAGATTGTGTTAGTATTTCTGTTGCCGCTATAACAACAAGTACTAAGAATAAAAATAATAAAATATTTAAGGGGGCTGCCATACAACAAACGTGAATTTTTGCCGGTTTTTGCTACATATTAATAACGGAAACAGATAGACGCTTAAAATGTTCACAGAATATTTGGTTATATATTCAAATTACAAATAAATAATTAAAATAAAATAAATACTGAAGGCGGGCTCCCATACAATAACCGTGATTTTTTTGCCGTTTTTAAAGATAATGGCGTACGAATCTTGTAAAGGTCTTGCTCAAGCAGACTACCATTTTTGTCGTGATTTGGACAATTATCTACGTGACAAGAAGTTTTCTTCCCAGGAGGCAGTTCTGCTTTCACACAGTTTGTGCAGTCTAGATCCTCAGAGTTATATCACAAAGGCATAAACGACCTTCCTATATATTGATTATAAATGAATTGATTAAAAATTAAAAAAAAGCAATTATTTAGATTTTCAGTACTAATCGGCAATTTTAAACTTTAACGCCTATAATATTAAAAGAATTATATAAATAAGAAACTTGTAAACTTGAAATTACCCATAATTATTCTGCTTCCTAATTTTTTGTTTCAAGCTATCATAATGCGAAAAAAACATCGTCGTAGTAACTTCTTTGAATATTATCGATAACTTTTTATCGAAATGATACAAACCCTACCACAGATTTTTGCATTGCCATTTAAAAATATTTGCAAACAAACGTGTAAAAAGAATAATTTTGCTAAAAACGAAATGCAAACGAAAATTGCAAAACAAAATGCGCTTTATGGCCTAAAAGGTCTATTACACTCAAAAATCACAATAAACTGAGCGTTAAAATAATTCGTAAGCATAAAACATCTAAAATGCCAATAGACGGTGTCACGGAAAATGAATAGTAGCGAATAAAATTCTAAAACAGTTTTTGTTTGTACAAGACAAGTTTCACTTAATTTATTTACTTTTCAATATTTATTTACCCGATTTGAACTACACTAGGGTATTAAATCGGATCTGGCAACATAGACCACACTGGCCACCTACCGGGCAATAGCTGAATATATTTTATATAAACTTATTTCATTTTTACTATTTGATGTCTCCAATTGTCGATCTAATTTTGATATACTGTACTAGATGGCGGAACTGAGCCATGGGATCACAGTTTTTCTATGCCATTTTGACACATGCCCTCTATATATATCCTAAATCTCTTTGCCTACAAGGTACTTCCCGTGAACTCAGAATCTTGAAATTCGGCACGAAGCAACGTTATATTATAGTACAGACAGATAAAAGAAAAATTGTGAAAATGATAAATTTGAAGTTACATAAAATATTAAAATATTATTTTTGCTTACATGACATAAAATATTTTTTTAATAATTATAAACTTACTACCTACCCTTTTCACATGAACGCGTAGAGATATTAAAGTTGAAATTCATATCAAACACTTCTTAAATCTAATTGCCTCTAAACTGTGAAAAATTCTAAATCAATGCTAGTATTATAAATGCGAAAATAACTCTGTCTGTCTGTTACGCTTTCCCGCCTAAACCTCTCAACCGTTTTTGATGAAGTTTGGCACAGACAATCTTTAGACCCTGAGAAAGAACATAGGCTACCTTTTATCCCAGAAAAATTTGATGTTCCCGAGGGGAATTTAAACAGCGCGATATAACCGAACTCCACGCGGGCGAAGCCGCTGGCGGAAAGCTAGTACGTCATAAATTGTAAACCGCTACGTTTGTACGGCGGAACCCTCGGTGTGCGAGTCCGACTCGCATTTGGCCGGTTTTT
>JADWQK010001209.1:0-106257 GCA_017933935.1 Sesamia nonagrioides
TCTACCCAAGCCGGGCAGACCTCCACCATATGCTCCACCGTGTCCTCAGGGCGATGCACACAGTGGTCACCCTGGCGTTTCCTCCCGCCTTATACGGAACAGGAACCTCCCAAAACAGCCGTGTCCGGTGAGGTCCTACGTCAGTCGGAAAGTGAGGACGCCGTGGCGCCTCTCTAGCTACTCCTCAAAGAGGGGACTTACCGCCGCTATTGTGGCGTGCTCAGTGCTGGATTGCGACAATCACACTTTCTATGTCGCCATGAGATCCCGCCGGAGCTCTGTCCGCTGTACTGCGATTTTTCGCGGCAATGGAGTTATGCCTCCTCTCGTCACTCCCACATGTGGGCGAGGGATAGTGTTTCTCCACAATTTAATGGATTTTATTATATATATAAACGTTTCTTTTTAATTAGTACTCTATCTATTAAAAGAAACCTCATCAAAATCTGTTTCGTAGTTTTAAAGATTTAATCATACAAAGGGACATAGGGGAAGAGAAAGTAACTTTGTTTTATAGTATGTAGTGAAGTGGTAAATGGCACAGCAATACAATATTAGAAAATTTGAAGTTGAAGTTTCCTTTGGGGCTTTTTATTATAAAAATTAAACCAGCAGAGAGTATTTATATTCCTTGCTTTAAATGAATGCATCAACATTCAACAGGTAAGACTTTTTTTTAATATGCTGAGTAGTGCAGCAGTGTGTTTGTACCATTTTTAACAAATGAACCGCTAACTTATATTTTGACTGAGTTGTTTTGTTATTCCATGTCAGTTTCGTTTTGTTATATCATGTCTTATGTCACGTCACACGGGAACGACGGGAACAACGGGAACGGGATAAAAGTATCCTATGTGATATGTCCTTCTCCCAGTTCTTATCTACCTTCCTAACAATTTTGAGCCATTCTGGTTAAGCGGTTCTTGAGTTATAAATAGAGTAACTAACACGACTTTCATTTATATACATAGACTTCATTCAAATCGGACCAGCCCTATAGGAGGAATTCAGTGACGTACACAGGTACAGCAGATTTAGGAATATACCCATGGAAAGCATTGTCATCTACATTTGTAACAAAGATATCATACCTCTCTCTACCCCTAGAGCTCTTGTTTCAGTCTCTTTAAAGTTAAATAAAAAATCTTAAATATTTATTTATTTCTATTTATTTTTTTCTCTTTTAGTTCATAAGTACAATTTTAGTTAAATAAAAAAATGAAAATATTTTTTTTATTTTTTCCCCTTTTAGTTCTTATGTACAATTTTCTTTTTAAGTAACTACAAAAATTAAAAAAAAAAAACTATAAACTTGTCTAAAACAAAAAAAAAACTTGTGATTGCCCGGGTTTGAACCGAGGAACACCACCCATCGCGAGTAGACCATACCATTATCGCCTACGCCACAGCCGCTATGTCAAGCCGCGCGAAATTAGCGCCCATATTATGCGTGAAATATTGCGAAAGAGAAAACTCGAAAACATGCGCTTGCCCAGACATAAAACTGAGCTAGATCGATTTCTCGTCCCCGAAAACCCCCACATATTAAATTTCAGCGAAATTGTTAGGGCCGTTTCCGATATCACATGCTTCTTCAAGCGATCAGCGCCATCTGTCGGGCTGATTTGTGAATCTAAACCATCCAGGTTGCCACTGAAACGCATACAGAAAAAATCATTAAAATCGGTCAAGCCGTTTAGGGGGAGTTCAATGACATACACACGTATAGCAGAATTATATATATAAAGATATGTCATCATCAATTGGCAGATTGTGGTCTTCTTCATTAAAGAGTTCTAGCTAGAATTGTATTTCCCTGGTAAGAAAACAATTACTACCTATAAATTACTTCTTTGTCGCTCACTCCTGTCAGCTTTTACATAAATAAATAGAACAGTTATCGTCGCCAGTTAATACATTAGCTTATGGGATTTTACATATACATCGATTAATAATATATTGCACAATAGGTACTGCTACTGATTCCCAAACTAAGCTGAAGCTTGTATTTTGGGTAACAGAGTTCAGCCGCAGGAAGTAACACATCATAAAATACGAAACATAGGTTTGTGTGTTGCTGCAGTACACTTAATTTTCATTACATACATTCGAATACAAAAACTAGGGCAAATATTTCACACGACATTTAGAAACATAATAATAACCTAACAATTATTACCGAGCGTACACAACAAACCATTAATATAATCGCCAGAGTACCGATGTACCAGGGAACCAGGGTACTGTCACGGCGTCCCTGGCTTATGGAGATTATTAGGGTCCGTTTGAGAAGACCGATAGCCTTGTTAAGTGTGCCCGCCGGTTGAGCTCGGTTAAGCGAGGCGCTAACATTATTGTGATTATGAATACGGCGGTGTTACCTCAACAGAGGTATAAGCACTTATTCTTACTTATTTATAAAATGGCGTTAAAGTCCTGTGGATGAATAAGCAAAGAGTCCCTTCTACTAGTCATTCTAGTCACCATAGGTACGAAGGACAGGAGGTCAATCTACACAAAACTGTCAAATATCAACCTTAAGCTTTATTGCTTTAGTGATAATGTCGAAAATCTAATAAAGGACAGATTGTAGTAGCTTGATGTGCTGTCGTCTATGCGTTACAAGCTATAAGGTGTAAAGTACTACTTATCATTTATTTATTTATTTATTTATTTAATCTTACACTTACTACCATTACAGGTTGCTTAACCTAATGCGGCAGCAAGGATACATTTCCCCACCTACCTTTTGGAAAGTTACACATATAATAAATAAAATTTAATTAAAACAAATCAATAAAATTTAAACAATAAAATAAAAAAATATAAAAAAAAAGAAACTTAAAAATAATATTAAAATTTCATGGAATGAAAGGTTTTAAAGAACTACCGTATTTATTAACATTCTTTTAGTTTCGATTTTTACTATCATTATTTTAGTTACGATTTTTCACAACTAAACTTATTCTACATTTACACAAATTATCAAATTTCAGGACTAATACTATTAGAGAGGAATTTTATATAATAGGTATTGAGCCTAACCCAAGCTAAAGCGAACTGGTCGTTTCCTATGGAGACGAACCAACACGAAACATCGCGTCTTTTTTAAATTTGTTATTCTATTAAGTTTGACTGAAATCAGTGACTATCGCCAATAGCTGCGCAAAAGCCTGGATCCAATTAGCCTTTTTAATTTTCCTATTTCGCCAACTTCTAAGGGATGACAAAACAATGAGTTTTAAAAGAATAAATTAAAAGTAAACTAAACAATAGAACAACGTTTAGCGAACTAAGAGAACGTCCAACTTGATGTACAGACGACAGCACGTCAACCTACTACAATCTGTCATATTTCTTTATTAGATTTTCAATTTTTTTGCACAAGCATTAAGGCTCAAGATTGATTGGGAATATTTGACAGTTTCGGGTAGCTTGACCTGCTGTCGTCCGTAGATGAAGCAAAATTTTAACTTCGGTTATTATCTTTGGATTTTAGAAAGTATGATTTTCTACTCCTTGCTTTTTTGTTTTATTGTAAGACTTCATTTTCTTACTTTCTGTTTCTCGTTTTGAGATATCAATATAATATTTGCCTTTGCTTATTCTGTTTTCACATATAATAGGTGTTCCAAATACTGAGCAATAACTGTAAAAACGAGATAAAACGTGAATCATTCTATGTTCCACAACAAGATAGGATTTACATGTACGTCATCAACAAACATTTGTAATGTATAGAAACTAGGCGATAATGTTAAACATAAGATTTCATATTACTTACATATATACAAATATACAAAGTCTCCAAATGAGTGGTAGCATGACTGCGACTAATAAGTTGCAGGTCTCAGGTTCGAACCCAGATAGGCATTATAGTTAGTTATTTCATTATCACTACTTTTAAAACGGAAAACATTGTGAGGAAACCAGCATGCCCTAGAACGAAAAGAACATTGTGAGGAAACCATCATGTCCTAGAACGAAAGAACATTGTGAGGAAACCCTCATGTCCTAGAACGAAAAAACATTTTGAGGAAACCATCATGTCCTAGAACGAAAAAACATTGTGAGGAAACCATCATGTCCTAGAACGAAAAACATTGTGAGGAAACCATCATGTCCTAGAACGAAAAGAACATTGTGAGGAAACCATCATGTCCTAGAACGAAAAGAACATTGTGAGGAAACCAGCATGTCCTAGAACGAAAAGAACATTGTGAGGAAACCATCATGTCCTAGAACGAAAGGACATTGTGAGGAAACCATCATGTCCTAGAACGAAAAGAACATTGTGAGGAAACCAGCATGTCCTAGAACGAAAAGAACATTGTGAGGAAACCATCATGTCCTAGAACGAAAAGAACATTGTGAGGAAACCATCATGTCCTAGAACGAAAAGAACATTGTGAGGAAACCATCATGTCCTAGAACGAAAAGAACATTGTGAGGAAACCAGCATGTCCTAGAACCAAAAACCATTGTGAGGAAACCATCATGTCCTAGAACGAAAAAACATTGTGAGGAAACCATCATGTCCTAGAACCAAAAAACATTGTGAGGAAACCATCATGTCCTAGAACGAAAAAAAATTGTGAGGAAACCATCATGTCCTAGAACGAAAAAACATTGTGAGGAAACCATCATGTCCTAGAACGAAAAAACATTGTGAGGAAACCATCATGTCCTAGAACCCAAAGAATGGAAAACGTGTGTCGTCTAGTATCCCGCAGCGGGCCCGTGTCGTGGATAAGGGTCCATTTCCTCCCATTACCGATAGGAGTCCTATGTTTCAGCATGGGCTACATTATAGGCTGATTATGACATTGTCATCTTCATTTCAGCTAGAAGACGTCCACTATTGGACTAAGAACTCTGCCTACCTCTCGTATTCCACAGGTTCCTGCGACTTTGACCAGGGCCTCGGTTCGTCTTGTGGGAGACCTTTCAACGTTACGTTATCCTGTGCGCGGTCACCGCCCCTGAACCTTTCGGCTCAGCAAGCAATGTGCCCTACTCACTGCCAGAATTCTTCGGGTTATATCAGTTTTTTGGTTCTCCTGTTAATTATATAAGTGTCCAAAGATAATCTACATTGGCAAGACATACTGCATTATTTATAATCAACTAGCCTTCCGCCCGCGGCTTCGCCCGCGTGGAGTTCGGTTATATCGCGCTTTTTAGATTTCCCTCGGGAACATCATATTTTTCCGGGATTAAAGGTAGCCTATGTTCTTTCTCGGGGTCCAAAGATTGTCTGTGCCAAATTTCATACAAATTGGTTAAGAGGTTTAAGCGGGAAAGCGTAACAGACAGACAGACAGACAGACAGACAGACAGACAGACAGACAGACAGAGTTACTTTCGCATTTATAATATTAGTATGGATTATTGTCTATGTATGAATATTTTTAAAGCGGGATGTAACTAACAATAAGAAACTAGAAGTTAGAAGAATTACTGAAGTTCCTAATTTTAGTAACTTTATACAACTTGTAGTATGAATTTTATGAATTCAAGTACCAAGTTTTAGTTCAAATGACGTCATAATAAGATAGGTATACTAAATTCATGTCGTCTGGCACCCGAACTCCGGGGAGTGTGGGACTTTTACCTCACTACAAAGAGATTTAAGATAGGTCTAGGATAGAATAGATTAAGGATAGGATAGGATAGGGTCTTTGCCTCATAAAAAGCATCTTGTTTATCACCAGCCGTCCATAGCTGTGTGGTCCCGGATCTACATAAAACACCAATTCCGAAACCGCAACGCCTGAAGGAGACATCTGTGGGGAGACTGTGAAGGGGCCTCCAGTATATCATGGACCTGGAAAAATGTGAGGAAACGATCGTTTCACTTCATCAGAAAAAAATAACGTTTATAAACATGAGATATATATGTATAATAACGCCAATCTCTTAGGAGTTGTACCAGCCCAGGTAGACGTCGCGGTTTAATGCCTATTCTTGAAAATGACAATATAATTTACATAAGCCAGGGCTTCGCTGAGTAGCACTCGGAATACACGTCATTAGGCTAGTAGCGAGCGGCTAATTATACTCACAATGATTTGCATTATTATGTTGAGTTTACAATGGAAAAGTTGAGTAAAGGTACAGGAGCTTTTTTGAGAGAATAACAAGGTAAGAAGAGAATAACTTTATCGTTTTTTATCCGTTGAAAACCTATGTTCACTTCTGAAGGATGCAATAACGAAAGATAGTACTTTAATATCAGATGATTCGTTATCTGGTGTAGAAAAAACAGGTTTTATAGAACGGAGGCCACTCCATGGAGGAAGCGAGCATAAATTTAGAATGTGATGCTCAAATTTAGGATGTGAGCACTAACAGCTGATTGTTAATTAAGACAGAACAAATTGTTGTTTGTTAATTATTTTTTTAATTTTGTAATAAATGGTTAAGTCATTTAGAAAGTGCTTCTGATATAAATCGTGTATAGGTACATATTAAGGGTAGGTACGGTTTCTTAGGATGATAACACTTTTTGTTTTTTTTTTTTGGAAAGGCTTTTTAGTCCTATCTCTACACGTTCCGATGTGATAAGAAAGTAGTAGGCTACTATGATGTTAGGCGCGCAGAATCAAGGGAGAGATTTATCTTGATATCGGCAAGTAACGTGTCGTACATATACAACGTGTAGTAATTGATTTACGTAGTGCGTTAATATTTCTTGAATTCATATCTTCACAAAAGTTACCTTTGTGATGATTTGAATTCAAGAAAAAATATTTTGTTTGGAATTGAAACCCTTACAATATCTTACATATAGCCGTGTCTTGATGTTCATAATACAATTTTGTTCTCAAGTTACGCATTGTTTATGAGATTTAATTAAGTATAAATAAATACGCAATAAAGTAATCCTTAATCAATAGATTTCTGGGACTAATACACTAACGAGCTCCACAAAGAATATTAAGACAGCCAGATCACATGACAAATTGCGGCTACTTAAACATCCGATAGCAATTTCCGATCGAATTCAGCAGCATTCGAGACGAGGCCATTTCTCATCACCGTACTGATTACATGGATCTGAGAACACCTGGCCAGGCCTGGGTGGAAAAATATGGATTTGCTAATGAAACGCTTAGTTGGTTTGCATCTGTCGCAGCTTTGATTGATGCTGAATAAATTCACAAAGTAAAAACGGCCTGTAATGAGTTTGAAGAAGTTCGACAAACGAATTTACAGATGAATAACGGTTTTTATATCGAAGTTTTGCGGAATGTTTTTTCATCGGGAAATATTGGTAGAACGTAAATGTGGATGGACAGAATTTATTGCAGCAAAAAACTTGTTTACGCAGGAAATTTTACTCGAAAAAATTTGTAGGTAAACAACCAAAGACCATAAAATAATAGAAAATAAGTTTAATTACGGTAAACATGACGCAAAACAGAACAAAATACAAAAAAAGAAAACCGAAATGATTGAGGAAGACATACTGCACATCACGCAAAACAGCTACCTTACATAATTATTCTGCGTCTCTGCAAGATAGAGTACCGATGGAGGCATAGGCTTAGGTACCATAAAAGAACCGGCCAACTTACCATTTTCTATAAACATCACGAATCAATATGAATATTCTGTGAATATATCAATGTTTTACCTGTTGGCGTTATTAATATGCAGCACAACTCGACACACAAATCAGGTTTGTTATATGGAAGCCTCATTTAAATATGTATATTTTATTCTATTTTTAGTATTTGATATTATAGCAGCAACAAAAACTTATCATTTTCGAAAATTTCAAGTCTCATGTAACGCCTAGTGGCAGACAGATGTTAAAATTTCATATATGTAATTTTAAAGTCATCTTGTTCTGTAACCAGATTCATTTCGACAAGTGAGTTATTTATTTATTTGTACATGAAACGTAACCAAATAAATCAAAAGAATTAAGATAAAGCTTCAAAATGCTGCGCGGTATGTACAAAAAGATTTACCAAGACATTATTTAATTAACTAATTTCCTAAAATAGATGTCGTCTACTATTCAAATTGCTTTAGTTCACGAGATAATTAACACCTCGAATTGTACGCGAGCTATTTACTTTTATGTGGATCTATTAATTCGTACAAAAGGTGTCGAGACTACCTACGAGTACAATTAAACAGACACCTGTTTCTATTAACTGACTCCCCAGACTCTCGAGAGCTTAGATCCGTGGCTATTCATTTACAACTTGCTTTCGTCTCTACCAGACTATTTATTTCTTTAATAAAATCATTTGTTGCTGTTTCTTTTGGTGAATTAGTAATTGTAACAGATGTTTCTACAAGTACTTCTATTATTTCTACTTCATCTACATTAAAATTTAAAACAGACACAAAATTAACAAAATCTTCTCTTCCAAAATTAGCATCTTCCCAGGCCCCTCCATATTTAACAGCTCAAATCAAGTCAAGATCCAAATTCAGGACAAAATACGAACCAATAATTTAAATTAGGGAAGGCAATATGGCGTTGTTTAGTGGCACAAAATTGTAAAGCCGACCCGGACCGCCGCGCCGGGGACGACAAGGGGGTGTAATCGCAAACTGTATTCACTCTAATACTTTGGTAATGAATACAGATGTCCGGCTGTTTATTTCTAGTTATTCATTTTAATCTTAAGATTTTTGGTTATTATTGCTAAACTATAAATAACACATAGTTTAAGAATGGTTACGTGTGGCGTTACAAATTTGTATCAAAACCGTATTAGGTACTATTATAGACAAATAATGACCAATAATGACAGTTGTCAATTTGCTAAATCATAGTACCTAATGGTTAAGGATGTTGAATGATGGAGGTTTTCTCGGTGGTAGGCCATAATATCGGCTGCCGGCAGAAGTTAGCACCCACCAGACAAAGTCTTGCCGCCAAGCGATTCGTCGTGTTCCGGCATGATGTCTGGTGAAGCCGTACGGAGGACGGGTCTGAGCAGTTGTATTGCGATGTGTGCCGGGTACGATGCGCCAAATGTTATTGTGTCGGTAGTTTGATCGTGGAGGGTCTCCAGATTAATCTCCCTCTGGTGCAGCAGCGTTGGTCGTGTTGTTGGGTTTAACATTGCATCACCTCGCTCAACTGCCGTCTTCCTTCCTACTTACTAAGATTTTTAAGTGAATAGGCTTAATAAACTTATGCGCTTTACCATCAACGATTGCATCACTGCTTACCACGAGACAGGATTGCAGTCAAGCACTACTTTATAATTATAAAAAAAAACATGTTTAGTATACATAGCTTTAGGAGAGCAATTTTATTGTGGGGACAAAATACAAATGTTCAGTTTTATGGAGCAATTATGTAAAATGAAAATGCGGACATTCTTAGTACTTCTTTCCACCGAATAAAATATGTATATAGAGAACATATTTTCGTTCTGAGACCACAATTAATTTTTGATTCTATTAGATTTCATATTTTCTTAGTTTAGTTAGGCGTAAGGTAGCCTTATGGTATTCCATAGGATGCATTTTGGAGAGTGTGCGCGGGGATTATATCACTTTATCACCGTTCCATCAACGGACACCTTGTCAGTCTGCGAGTATCCACCCTAACGTTGTTGACACCACTACGATCCAGATGATGCGTTTCGCTTCGTCTTGTATACCGCGCACATCGTGGGACTGGAACAATATTCCTGCAGCTAACTCCCGTCAGATTATAAGTAACGTATAGTCCCATAACAAACCAATGCGATTTACCATGAACGATTACATCACTGCTTACCTACCACCAGGCGGGAACGTAATCAAACACTAGTTAATAGGGTTTATTTATATGTATGTATGTATTATATATGTATGTATACGATCATTAAAGTTAGGTGTCGCTCAAATGTCAAAATGCTAGTGTTAAACTATCCAGCGACAATTTAACTGTATCATTACTTGACTTATGCAATGTTTCTTTATAATTAAACTTTGGCAGACATTACTAGCAACATCAGCTCAGGCTTCTCCAACTTCACTCCATTTACATGACTGTCCCAATTTCAATATATTCTCCACTCTATATATTTTTAAATACATTTAGCCCAATATTGGCACTAAAAGCGAGACCAGTGTCAATGGTTGTAATATTATGGAGAGATCTTTGGTATTTCCCAAAAACATGAGAAAGACATCAGAAAGCGAGCAGCGAGTGATAAGTACGATTGTCTGTTTTTTATCGCTACCGGTTTGCGCTTCCACGGACGCCGTGGGCTTCGAGCGTTTTTTTGTTATTCATTTAGCTTGCTTTTTTGCGTATACTTGCTAGTATTTAGTTGAAACAGTTTTTGCAGAATTTACAGAATTTTATTAAAATTTCTTGACCATCTACCATGAAACTGGAAACAAATTGAACTAGATTGATTATACGGCTTTCTATGGAAATTTATGTGGTTTTCAAAAAACTAATAGCTGTACAAATAAGTTTCCGCCGTTTGTAGGAGAATAATTTTGCCATATCTGGAGTAGTAATGGGCATATTTTTCACGAAGGAAGACCTTCTATCTTCCTCCAATAATGCTTTCAATTCCGTGTCTACGTACGATTTCAGTTTGCCACTACGTTCTTTGTCTTCACAGTCTCTAAACATTTGAAACCACTCACGACAGCTTCTCTCTCATAAAGCAGCTTCACCATAAGCTTCTATAAGCAATCGATGGGCCTCAGCTGCAGATTTCTTCAAATTCAAGAAGTAAAAAAAGTTCCCGCAAACGACGCTTTTTCGGCACAAAACTCGACCTTTTTGCACAAAAATAAATATGTGCGGAGTCACTAATACTCTAAGTGTGCATATGTTATTACTAGATGTCCGAACTTACGAATTTCACCGAAACCTCTTAGTGAGGACATCTTCTGTTAAACGGTGGAAACTTACATACCGTGTCCTACTTACAGATTTTATATAAATACTTATTGCCGGACCATAATTATTCCCATAAATTCAAATCAGCGTGTCTAAAGACACTCAAAAAGTCAAACAAAGTACAACACCGCTGCGATTGTTATATTATACGTGATACTGAATTAATGGACATTATGAAAGTTCCCATAGGTTTGACTTTGTTCCCATTTAGTCCAATCTTTTTTAGAATGTTTTATTATTATAATATATGTTTTATAATATTTTATTTTTTGTTTTGCTTTTCTGGTACTTTGGCATGGCTAGCTGGCATATATGTATGGCAAATATGCCACCTAGCCACTATATATTTATTATTTTTTCTCTTGTATTACTGTACTTACATAGTATTGTATAAACTATTATGTTTTTTCTATATGAACAGACAGCTGTGCTGCTGGGGAGTTTCTTCCGCCACTTCTTCTTCCCAGCCAAAGCACTTAGGAAGTGTCAATGGGTAGGCGTTTTGGGGGACTGTCTTATGTAATATTGACGTTCAAAAAGTGCTGATTCTCGGCCTAGTTTGAAAAAAAAACTAAAGTCATTAAATTTTCTACGCCAAATGTCAGGCAGCTAAGTACCAATGTTCAACTGAATGGAGTAGAGTTGATCCCTGTCGAGTCGACAGTTTTTCTTGGATTAACTATTGACGCCAAGTTACAATGGGGTCCTCACATTGAGAAGCTGTCGGGTAGACTCAGTTCTGCCGCCTTTGCTGTTAAGAAAATTAGACAGATAACTGATGTGGATACAGCCAGAATTGTTTATTTTAGTTATTTTCATAGTCTTATGACTTATGGGATTCTTCTCTGGGGAACTTGTGCGGACATCAATACCATCTTTGTTTTACAGAAGAGGGCTGTTCGAGCCATTTACAACCTTGGTCCTAGAGACTCTCTTAGAGAAAAGTTCAAAGAGGTGAACATGATTCACAATATATATTTGAAAATCTTATGTATGTTCATAAAAAATATCTCAAATTTTAAGAAAATAAGCGATATTCATAATATAAATACCAGGAACAAACACAATCTTGCTGTACATATCACACTCGTCTCCACAGAGTAGGCAACTTGTTCATGGGTCAATGTATATACTTTTACAACAAGCTTCCCATGGACATTCGGAACTTACCCATTAAATGATTTAAAAAGTATAGAAAGGCTAAACTTTGCAAAAAGGGGTATTATAAAATCACAGATTATTTAGCAGACAAAAAAGCTTCGGACTGAGCTGCTCGCTCTGTTAAGCATTGTTATTAAGCAATATGCGTAATTATAAAGTAAATTATTGTAAACATTTTCATTGTCTGGACTTGAAAAAAGATGATGATCCCTGAGTTTGTTTCGGCTATTTCTTCTCAGAGGTAGTCAGTTAGGAAATGCCGGCTTCAGATGAAGCCGGCTAGATATTTAAAAAAAAAAAACATATGGCGTGTAAAAGTGACCAGTGTTCCTACTTGCATAATAAAACGATTTCATTTCATTTCATAACTGGTAGAGAACACCTAACACGTTGACTCCGCCTTTGTATCTTTTTTGTGTGAAAAGTTTAAATAAATAAATTAAAATAGATAGTTCGGAATCGTTTACTGAACATTTAACTGATTCTAATGTGGGTTATCTTTATAGCAAAAAAATTAAAACTACGTATATAATTATCTACGATCACACTTTCTCTGTACAGTAAAAACAATCGAAAATGTATGAAATAGCTACTACTTCTTTAGTACAATATCTATGTTCACACAGTCACGTTCGTACGTGGTTGCTCGTGGTTCGTATGTGGCTGCGAACATTTGTAATGTGACCACAATTTTTTCCCAGCCAGATTTTTTGCCAGCGGCGGTGTTTCCGTCGGACTACAATTTGAGTGTCTTCAAGGCTAGAGTGAATAGGCTCTTAATAAACTAGTGCGCTTTACCATCAACGACTGCGTCACTGGTTACCATCAGGCAGGATTGCGGTCAAGCGCTAGTTTATAATATAATAAAAAAAAAAAAACGGAATAAATGAATTCAATAAAATAACAATGTTTTATACATAATCCATACTAATATTATAAATGCGAAAGTAACTCTATCTGTCTGTCTATCTGTTACGCTTTCCCGCTTAAACCTCTCAACCGATTTTGATGAAATTTGGCACAGACTATCTTTAGACCCTGAGAAAGAACATACGCTACCTTTTATCCCGGAAAAGTTTGATGTTTCCGAGGGAAATCTAAAAAGCGCGATCTAACCTAACTCCACGCGGGCGAAGCTGCGGGCGGAAAGCTAGTATTGAAATAAAAATATAGTGTATATTTTCATTTCTTGTTTCTTTTTGTTTAGTATATATATTTTACTGTTATTGGGGTGTTTGATGGTGTGCATTAATTCCGGGACATTTTTAGGTATTTTGTTATTATTTTTGGGAAACTTACAGCTAATCCATACTAATATTATAAATGCGAAAGTAACTCTGTGTGTCGGTCTGTCTGTCTGTCTGTCTGTTACGCTTTCCCGCTTAAACCTCTCAACCGATTTTGATGAAATTTGGCACAGACAATCTTTAGACCCTGAGAAAGAACATACGCTACCTTTTATCCCGGAAAAGTTTGATGTTTCCGAGGGAAATCTAAAAAGCGCGATCTAACCGAACTCCATGCGGGCGAAGCCGCGGGAGTATAGTAACTATTATACTAAGTAACAAATATAATAAAAGTTTTATAAAACTACGGTTTTCTCATCACACTATTTTACGAAGAATAGTTTCCAATATTTTCTTAAAATAAATATTCAACAATATTCTCGATTTTACTATACTAAACAACTGTAAGAAGCAACCTGTCTGCACGCCCCCCCCCCTCCCCCCTCTTCTACTGAAAAATCGAGAAATTGTCTTGCATCTTTTTCGAATCAACCTTCAGTGAATTTTATACTTTAAAATTAAAGTTTAAGGTTCATTTTCTGGCGTCGAAGTAGCGTGTTGAAACGGACATTTTACATGGAAAAATAAAAATGTCCGCGTGTTTTATCTAAAGCGCAATGAATGGCAAATGCAGCGCTGGATTATTTTACATACGAGATAGCTTCGTTGCGACTGCCACTATTATTTCGATTCGATTTTGGTAAATCTATCGTCGTGTTTGTTTAGTAATTGATCAGTTTTTCAAGGCCTCAATTGTTACCTTAGTTGATTATGCTAATAATGGTTTATTTATAAACAATGATTAAGTTGAAAAGATATTTAGTTAGAACTACTTAGCTTTTAGCAAGATTTATAATTAAAGAGATCAGAGTTTTAATGTCATAATTAGAATGTCATTTTTATTTAAAGTCGCTACTCATTGGGAATTAATCGTGGATGCGTTTACGACCATTTAAAGTCACATACACAAACAGCTAGACCCGGAATATCTACCTTGTCCCGTCATATAAATATGTCGTGGTGTCGTGGAAATATGTGGTAGGTAGAGAAGAAGAGGAAGATGCCTCCTTGTCGGAACTAGTGTGGTACTGCGCTGGCAGGACCTAAATGTCGAGTCTAAATGGACCGTGAGGGTCCAGATGTTGGAGCCGCGTCACAGCACGTACTTCAAGTCGTCCGTGGTACGTGTTCCGACGAATGATCTCGACAAGTTCCTGAAAAAAGACCTATGGCCGAAGGGTGTTATGTACCGCCGTGAGACCAATCAGCGAAACACGACGCCGATGATCCGTGTACAGTAGTTTTAGTTGTTATGTACATGTATGTATTTTTTCTGATATTTTTTATATATTAGGTTACAAGTATTTTTATGTTTCTTTTTTCACACTGGTTGAGCTATCCCCAAGGTAAGCTCGAGACTTGGTTATGACTTGTGTGTTGTGTTATTACATGCTTTTTTTTTAGCTTCACTTGTATATTTGCTTGCTTGCTTGTTTGTTTGCTTGCTTGCTTGCTTACTTGCTTGTTGGTTTGTCCGTCTCTAACTCTTTGGACTACGAGTGAGCGGCTCATTACTGTAAAATGTCCCACCGTTTTCAATACGTTCGCTGGTTCGTTTTTTTCTTTTTAAAGAATATAGAACAAAAATGTTGAAAATAAATAAAGTTTAAAAAACAAAAAAAAAACATGTTTTTAAAGAATATCAAACTAAAAAGTCAAAAATAATTTTAAAAAAAGCGTGAGGCGCTTAACACTAGAGTGCTCGCGTGGGCTACATACGTAGCCCAGTGATACATATTGTAGTCTCTCCTTTTACGCGTGGCCGTATATCGCTGTCCTTCTGTGTATTCTTCGAGAAAGAATGCGCGAGTATGTCAGTCGACGCGGCAACAACTGCGGAGAACAGTCGTCTACGTAATTCAAGTAAAAAGTGGCCGGGCTACGCATGTACCCCACGCCAGCGTTTGCGTAACTTTTTGACAACGTGAATTTCTCAAGTTTTTTGGTGCAAATGTAAGTATTTCTTTATGTTTCATTTTACTTTTGTTTTAAAATGACTTAAATGTTAGTTTATGATATAAAACCTCATATTTATACCTTATTTTTCTAATTTACAGCTCATTAGGGCAGCAAATACTAATGAGAAGTGTATACAAGATCGGTTGATGGAAGATGATGAAATTATTAACGATCCAAGTGATAACGAGCAAAGGGAGGTTCCTGACGACCAAACAGAGTAGTGTCTATGAATAGGCTGGTTCTGAAAGTGAGCAAAATGCTTCAAGGGGAGACGAGGAATAGAACAGTTCATCATCCGAAAATGATTTCAAGCAATAGTCGCCGATGGGCTATTACGTTGTTTTATAATTTTGTTAATTTGTCTGGAATCAATGGTCTTGTCATTTACCAGATGAATAATCCAGACTTGCAAGTTCTACGCCACCACTACTTGAGAGAAGTCGGGTTTGAGCTCGTCCGGCATCTTATTGAACGCCGAATTAAAACCCACATGCATAAAATTTAAAGGATGATTACTTTTGGGATCATCAGAACAACCTTCACAGAAAAATATACCAATTCGTAGTCGAGTAGGTCGCTGTGCTTTTTATAATAGAGCTCGAGACAAAAGCACGTGCATGAAGACGAAGCATGGATGTGTAGTGACTATCAGGTGATAGTGTGCCCTCAGTGCAACGAAAATGTAAAAGATTTTATATTCATTTTGATTGGTTGATTAAAGTAGATGTTGAAAAATTCATTAGACCTTAAATTATTAACAAGGATTTTAAAATAAGGCAGTTTGATCTCATACCATCCTAATATTGCAATATTTTTATTCTTTTAGGTATAGTGTAAAATTATTAACAAAAATACCTCAGATTAAAAGCACAGTGTCATTTAATATTAAAAATATAATAAATGATTAAAAATAAATGGCGTTTTATTAATTTATCAACCTATTTTCAAAAATAATCGTCATGCAAAAGGGCTACACATGTAGCCCGCGCGAGCGTTCTCGGAGTACTTTAGGGCGCGAGCACTCTGGTGTTAATATTATACAAAAATTAGGGCACAAAGCGCCTCACGCTTTTTTTAAATTATTTTTGACTTTTTATTTTGATATTATTCAAAAGCATGTTTTTTTAGTTTTTAAAACTATATTTATTTTTATGTTAAAATTTGTATTGAATTTTCTATGGGCCCTAGTGGCTTGAATTAAGTAAATAACGATATAATTTCAATAAAAGTTGCTCATTTGACTTATGTAGTAGTGGGGAAAATGCTGTGACTTTATTTTGTAATGGCAACACGTGAATAAAGTCGTTTTGGATAGTGGGGATTGCCGAACGGTGACTTCGCATTGAGACTCGTACCAGGGCCTATTTAAATTGTTATTGCCAAGATTGGAGGGTACATTTACTCTTCGTGCTTTAATTTAAAAACGTCACCTACTAAATAGAGCCCTTACCACCTCTCCACGATGGTGACGACCCTATCGCTTCGCCGTCGTTGATGTCGTCAAATATATCTTCCGTATGGGAATTGAACCCGCAACACGCATCGTAGCCGTCAATAACTTTACCACTGCGCCCACTGTGTCGTCAAGTTTTATTACGAAGCTATTCATGACTTTTAAAAGGTTTCCTTAAACAAATATTACTTTCAAGGTACTCTGAAATTCGTATATCTAATAAGAACTAAGGAAACAAAAGTGCCCAAAGAGCGCGACACGATCACTAATTAAAAAGTTAATACAAATAAAATTTTAATAAACGCCAAAAATATAAATATTAAACCACAACATTATGAATAGAAAGTCCGAAGTTGCGATAAATAACGCCTTTACTCGTCCCGGGGTTATCTTTTTAAGCGCACAGGCGTTGTTAAGGAGGCTCGTAAATTTAATTTTATTGCTTAAATACTTATAAAATTTTGCAATTGTACCTACGGAGGGAGCGTAATGAAAACATAGCTAGATAAAGTCTCGGTAATGTCTTGTTAAAATTCGTGGCGTGTGCTCTGGGGCCTATTTTTTGGGTATCAAATGAAAGTATGAGTGGATAAGGCAAATTCAGTATAACTGTACACCATGTGGGATATTTCTATGTATGACTCCATGAAATGGTAGACTGCTGATGCTAGCTGACATTGATTTTTTTTTGTTATTCTTGTTTAATCCAGTTGGAAAATCGGAAACACTTATTCGGGAAAATAGAATTTTTTTTTGTTAACATTCTCCATATTAGGAATTATTTCTATTTATTTAATTTCAAATTTGGGAGAAATTCCGAGGAATTTCTACTATATCGTGGATGCGTTTACAAACATATATTATAAAAACTCACATACTTACACAAACAACGAGACCCGAAACAACTGCTTGTAGGTCATAGAAATATTTGTTTTGTGCGGGAATCGAACCCGAAATACGCAGCGCAGCAGTTGATTCTAAGAAGATCAAAAGTTTTTACAATCTCATTCTTCATCATCATCAACCTTTTTATCATCCCACTGCTGGGCACAGGTCTCCTCTCATATAGAGAAGGATTGTGCGTAATCACCACGCTTGCTCAATGCGGGCTGGCGATTTCAGACTTAGCCCAGGTTTCCTCAAGATGTTCACCTGTGTGTGTTGTACCTTCAGTCATTGGTGTCCAAGCTATACTTAGAAAGTACATTTAACTTTGGAAAAGTTACATTGGTGCTTGCCTGATCTGGAATTGAATCCGCGCACTCATATTTGAGAGGCTGATGTTTTAACCACTAGGCCACCACGACTTCTTCGAATCTCAACCTTGATCCTGCTTTAAGCGCGGAGTAGCGATAGCATCTTTCTTACAATTGTCTAAATACAGTTTGAATTCCCTATTGTTATTACTGTTTCTGTGGAGTTTTTGCTTTGTTAAGTTTTTTTTTTTTTATTAAGTTTGTTTTTGTTTTTTACATTTTCGACGTGTAAGTGAAGCCTGTTGGTTGCACCAACATTATATTTAAGTTCATATGTATCAATTTAACTGCAAAACGTCATGAGTTAAATGATCGAGTAATATGACGCTTTAACATAAAAAAAAAATGTAATTTTGTATTTTTTTAACATAATTCTCATTTTCTACAAACGGTACCGTCCGAATGACATCACAGAGTAAGGTGCACAGTTAACGAACGACGAAACGGAACGGAACGAGTTAACGAATCCTAATGTGTAAATTTTATTCTTTACACCATCTGAAAAGCCTTTTCCAATTACATTTATAGTTTTAACAGGATGTATCTGAATACCCATAGAGGCGAATGCGTATTAAAATACCTATGTATGTATGATTTAACAAATAGTCTTTTAGTGTCTTATATTGCCTTTCGAATAGAGGTTAATACTGCAATATTCAGCCACCAGAGTGCAGTACTAGCGCATACAGTAAAGAACTTTTTAATTGCCGTTTGGAGTAGTATAGGACGCGGATACTTGCATTTATATCTCTAAATTTTTCATTTAATGAAGCAAATAAACTTTTAATTGTATTTATCCCTTCCACTCTATCGGTTTTTATAATACAAAAAAATACACACACATGCACAAAGTTATTTGTATCGAAGTGCCTATACAATATGTAAAGAAAACCCTGTCCGATCCGTGAAGGTATTGTTGGGTATCGATAACTGAGTCTACTAACGCCCAGAAAGCCGTGCTATACTTAAAAAAAATCCCGCCAAAAAAAGAAAATATTATTTCGCAAAAAGAGGTAAGTTAATACATGTGCGGCAGGCAATCATTGCGCATGCGACGGGGGGCAGGGCGGCACGTGGTCGCATCGTTTATAATAATACCGTCAAAATGATGTTGTAATTTTTTTTTAAATACTAAATTTCGGGGAAGTTAGAATTAATTTTCGGAATAAAAGATTATATCAAAATTCATTGGTCATGTGTTTACCTAACCTTTATTAACCTTATGAGTCGGATAGGGTTTTCTTTACATATTGTTTAATTATAATCTAAGTGTAGAAAGAAAAAAAATAGTGAATTTATATTTTTCAATATAAATCGTAATTTTCTAGTAAATTGTAACTTCACTAAGTGCCAATTTCATCAAGTAAACAGAACGCGATCTGCTCATCTGAACTGCCCTCAAGACAGTTTACTAAGTGTCAATAATCCACAACTCTGATGACGCTTATAGCTCGTGAACACGGGTCTGACTCTTTTGGGCACGCTACAATAGCGGCGGTATGTCCCCTCTTTAAGGAGTGGCTAGAAAGACGCCACGGCGCCCTCACCTTCCGCCTGACGCAGGTCCTCACCGGACACGGTTGTTTCGGGAGGTTCCTGTTCTAGATAAGGCGGGAGGAAACGCCAGGGTGTCACCATTGTGTGGATCGCTCTAAGGACACGGTGGAGCATACGGTGGAGGTCTGCCCGGCTTGGGTAGAGCACCGCCCTGTCCTCGTGGCGGCGATCGGCGGCGATCCATGGTCCAGGTCATGGACCGAAGCGAGAGTGCATGGCAGGCCGTTACCTTCTTCTGCGAAGCAGTGATGCTGGCAAAGGGGGAGGCGGAGCACGTGAGGAAGCGGGAATCCGAGCGCCCTCACGCCACTAGCCGCCGCAGGAGACGCCCTGGTCGGGAGACAACATCAAGCTCGCTGGCCACCATATTCGCGGGCCTGCGGGCGGTGAGTAGTGGGCAGCTCGCCGAATAATAATCCATACTAATATTATAAATGCGAAAGTATCTTTGTCTCTCTGTCTGTCTATCTGTCCGGCTTTCACGCCTAAACTACTAAACCGATTGTAATGAAATTTGGTACACAGATAGTCTAGAGCCTGAGAAAGGACATAGGCTATAAAACATCCCGCTATGACTAATAGGAGCAGAGCAGGAACAAAAAATGTTGCGAAAACGGGAGCAAACGCAGACGTACATATTGCTCCCATAAGATGCCAATGTATACATTTTTACAATGGACTTCCAGAGGTGGTTCAAGATCTGAGCCTGAATAAATTCAAATCCTTCATTAAACGTAAATTGTGTCAGAAAGCATTTTATAGTGTGAAGGATTATACTGAGGACAAAAAGGCTTGGGCTTGAGCTGCGTCCGATTTCTATACAATGATTGTTCTTTGATTTTTCCTCTTGTAGTTTTAATATGTAATTGTTTATGTTATTTATTCAAAGCCTGTATTACACACTATGTAGCCAAGCATATTGTACGTTACGGAATTGTATCGCTGACAGAGGTGTTCGGCACTTGTACAGCTACACAGGAGCTAAACTTTCCACAGATTCGGGAACACTGTTGGAGCTGCTGAACCTTGGACAAAACTATCTTAGCATTGTGTAGATTCAATTTCTTAGTATTGTATAATTGCATGGCAAACGGGTGAGCACAATGTACGAATGTGCTGTAAGGCATTTATTTGTTGTGTTAGTCTTTTTTATTGACTTAATTGTGCTCTGGCTGTTGAGAGTATGTCATGCTCACTCAAATGTCTCGCTGATGGTGGCGTGTGTGTTGGGTCATTGGGTTCCCTTCGATATGGTTGAGCTGAATGATGCTGATCCATACGTCATGTTCGTGAACGGACGCCGTCAGAGGGGACTGGTCATCTCTTAGCTGCCACGGCGTATTTTAATTTCTGAATTGATTTTTTGTGTTTTCCATAATGGACGCTCTCAGCTTACAATATATTTATGCATCGTTCTCACGCGGTTGATTTTAACATGAATGATGTAATCAAATATTTGTAACAATAGCTTAAAAATTTAAAAGAGTGTCCATGTAGTTTCTTGCCCGTTCTTCTCCATAGGTACCTACTCTTTGGAATGGGCGACTAGCTTCATCTTATTGACTGACCGACCTTCTGACAATTCAAAAGTGCCTGTAACTGGTTTATTTGAAATAAATAATTTGATTTGATTTGATTATTTTAACAGGCGCTTGTTTTATTTCAACTGAGCTCTTTCGGTTCGAAGCTTACGCGGGTGAAACCGCGGGCCATAGCTAGTTGGTAATAAAAGATCTTATTTCTTCTGGCTGCGCTTGTTTTTCTCCTATTTGTAATTAGCAACTTCGACGGACCTTTTATTAGGCTCTGGGCGGACAGACATGTGCGTGCACATATTCATGTCACCAACTGATCCCTGTTTCTCTTTTACTAACATAGGATAAGTTTTTTATTAACAATATATGGGCCTTGCCTGAAATATAAAGTTTGAATTTGAATTACTTTGGCTGTTGTTATCCTTTCACGCAAAAGCTTTTCAGCATTATACACGTATTTGAATGAAATTTGGCACACAATTAGATTAATCCGGGTTTGTAACCAGGATTTATCTAAATTATATTTTTCATCCCGCTTCCTCGCATCCCGTATCGCGTTCCTGCGTGATCAAAACATATGCGGGTGAAACCGCGGGGCTGTGCTGGTAATTTACTGAAATTTGGCATCATTTTCACATGAAGAGTATTCACAGTCATCATCATCATCCCAGCGTTAATCCCAGTCGCATCCGAAGCCTTTTCAGCTTTGGAGTCTGGGGTCCACTTTACCAGTCAAACTGCTGATATGGCTAAACTTCGACATTTTCCGTGAAGCGACTGCCGTCTGACCTCCCAAGATTATTCACAGTCTTCTTGTTAAAACTGCTGCAGTTGAAATCCACTGAATAAGAATTGCTATAGTTTCAAATTAACACATGTGCTGTCGAAAATTGTATTCTAGAAAAGCTGTATTAAAACCAAACGTATATACAAATAGATACGAATACAGTAAAATAAATTATTGAATTCTTTTCTTGAAGAAGAATATATTATCGTATGTTATTTCTTTTCTTTTTCGTTTTATTCCGATCACTTAGTCTTCACGAAATAAAGCACGTTTGCTGTTAGCGTCTCCTTCTTTTCTTCATTGATGAAAAGTCATCCCTGTTTTTTAGTAAAGGAGTACATGAGTGAGATATTTTTAGGCAGATAGCTAGCAATTATATGACTGAGTATGAAAATGAATTACAAAACACTGACTCAACTGAGTACCGAATATACTAAATTTTTCTTGATGTAAAGCAGTTAAAATCATGAAATATGTATGAATATTAAGTTTTTGTATACAAACTTGACATATGCGCCTAATACTATAGACGTGAAATTTTGTATGGATTTGCTTACACCACTACGATCTGAACGAAGTGCTTCGCCTCCTCTTTTATACCGCATACATTGAGGGAGTGGAACAATTTTCCAGCGGGGTTGTATCCGTCTGACTACAATTTAACTAAACCAATGCACTTTACCATCAACAATTGCGTCACTGCTTACCATTAGGTGGGATTGCGGTCAAGCGCTAGTTTATACTTTCCAGAATTGATAAACATCAGGATTTGGTACTGGTGTTATTTAGTGAATACTTTTCTGAATGTTTACTGTATCTATCTTAAAATGATGTCAGATAAGGTTCATCACATCAGGTGATATTATACGAATAGGCAGAGAGGACCAATTTAAATGATTATTGCTTGTTTAATTAAATCTAACTTAGGTATCCATACTTAGAAAATGAGTCTACATTGTAATCAATCTGCCTATGATTATATGACTATTTGATCTTTATCATTGATTCTGTAGGATCTTAAAAATCGATACAAACATCGTATAAAGCAACCATCTCTTTGACTTGCTCCTAATTCAACACGATATTTGGTTCTGGACTTGATGGAATTCTTTTTTTTTTGTGTTAAGCTCTAACATGCTACAATGTTACTTGCTATTATACTGGCTCGTAATTTATAGCCCAACTTGCTCAATGCTCGTTTAAACAAACCATTTTTTGCTTCACATGTTGCAAGTAAATATATTAAAGTTACCACCAGCTATTGGTCCAAATACACTTATAGTTACATCCTCTGGATATACAGCGAATGCTGCAATATTTAAACCCACCTTAAAGCTACGAACTGGTCTTTTATCCCAGCATTACCTGGAATATTTTTTGATACCCAGACATAGAAATCCCAACGAGCCAAATCTATAATTAAATGTGAACAATATTAAATCGTGTTTGACTAGAAAAACCTGTGCGAATAAAAGTTTTCCTCCACTCCGTTATGAGCAAAATAAATAAATGAATAAATTTCTCACCATACTAAGTTCTACCACGAATGTAATTTCTGCATCATCAATGACTTCAAACAAGGGAGGTTGTAGGTGGGTGTAGTTCTCATCAACTGCTCCATTCCATAGGTATATTTTGTTACATAGAAATGGTGGCAATGTCAATGTCTGGCAAAGTCTGAAACATGATGAAATTTGATAATCGATTTTATGTTGAAACACTATACACACACAAGTCAAGGACGTACATATAACTTTTTAAACAGGTGATTATTTATAATATGCAGCAAAAACTTACCTTTAACTTAGTGCTGCTCATGCTGCGCTCTTGGTAGAAGCTTATGGAATACTAACATACTCAGGAAACGATTCGTCTGCGTTCACTTCACAACTCAATATTCCATGTTAAATCCTAACTCCGGGCCCTAGCTGGTCTACCAAGTTCCTGGTAGGTCTACGAATAATGTAAACTAAGCTATTCTTTTGCCACTTTTAAAATTTTGTAGTTCAACTTTCTTAAATATACGCAAAGTTTGCCTTTGGCAGGTTTAAGTTTTTGACGTTGAATGTTTGCAAAGTGAATGGGAAAAGTATTTCGAATTTATGTAAGGATTATATTTGGTTTATCCTTATTCCTAAAATTATAAATTTACTAAAGTTTGTGAGAATATAAACTATCACTAAAAAACTACTGAAAGGATTGTAATTAAGCATTACTAACATATAAGACATAGGACAGTTTTTTGCGGATATTCCCACGGGATCGAAACTTATGCGGGAGAATTCGAGGCTGCGTGTTTCATTGGATCATTACGTTTCTTACTTTAACTACGACAAAGTTTATGATTGTTTGTTAGCTTAAAGATTACTACGCGGGTGTTACGTGCGCGATCCAAGGTCCTACTAGTAATCAATATTTTGTTACGAAAATTGCCAATATGTACTAGAGAAGGTTTACCTAGAGAAAGAAACACTTTGATCCTTACTTTAAATAAATAAATAAAAAAAAAACATTTAAAGTAAAGATTTGCAAAACACAGGCTTAAAAAATTTTTTGACAGGTTCAGAAAACACAAGCTTTTAGTTTTTAAAGTCATTTGGTTTATTCTTCTTACGATACTTTTCATAAATATTTTTCCATAGGCGATTAGCTTCAGGGTTAGGAGTTCGGCCTATTATCAACTCCTGATCTATGTATAGGAATTTCATGTCGTCTTTAGTACTAGGCTCCCATCTGACTGGTAACTCATTTGCAGGTGTAGGATCTCTGTAAAAATCATTAATGTTAAAAAATAAAAATGTTTAGGTATAAAATCGTCTGGTATACTATAACAGAAAAAAATGCAAACCCATATTTGGCGAAATTGGTCCACATCTTAGTCATCCAATCTATAAGTTTTTGATCATCTTTACTGATGGGAAAGTTCCAAATATTCCCCTTGAATAAATACAAAATTTCATCACAGTGACAAGCCCCTGCCTCATTCCAAAATCTAGATATAAACTTCAGAAAGTTCCTTCCACCAGCGTACTTAAAGTAATAATTATATACATTAGCTTTAGTATTCTTAACTAAAAGTTCTGATTCTAATATAGCAGGTGCTTCAAAATACAAATGTGTGTTGAGATCCATAGTAATATTTTGTGTTTCAAAACTAATATTCTTTTCACCGAAGTAAAATTCTTTGATCATCTTTGATACACGAGCTGCTTCATCCTCTGAAGGAAACTGTAGATCGGATGCAAATATATATCTTGCATCTCTTGCTGCTATAGATTCTTTTGTATCGTAAGGTATTAAAAACATTCCTTCTTTACTGGTTGTTCCATAAATTGCTGGTATATTTTTAGAATTATTACTTAAAATATTATAAGGGTAATCTGTTATAACAGCCTCTTCTCCTTCAATTTCTTGTTAGACGCAGGGATAATTTAATAATTGAGTGTCGAAATACATGCCAAGTAGCTTTTTAGGTCTAGCTTTCACCAGTTCCTCATACGGCAATTTAGAAAATATTTCAAATATTTCCTTTGGATCTTTAGTATCGTACCCTAAATCTTTCGCTATTAGACTGGCTACCCATAATGGCTGTCTGTTGATTGCCCAATTAGATATGGAAGAACCACTTTGCATTATTATTTTTTTAAATAGTCCTAGAGTTGCGTTACTAGCCTGTAGCAATGATACAGATGTCCCTCCAGCACTTTGCCCAAAAACTGTAACATTATCTGGATCTCCACCGAATGCTGCAATATTTTCCTTAACCCATCTCAAAGCTGCGATCTGGTCTTTTATCCCAGCATTACCTGGAGCTTCTTTGATACCCAAACATAAGAATCCTAACGCTCCAAGTCTATAGTTAAATGTGACCAATATTACATTGTGTTTGACTAGAAAATCGGGTGCGTATAGAAATTTTCCTCCACTCCCTAGTAAAAATGCTCTTCCATGGATATAAACCATGACTGGTAGTTTTTTTTCCACTAAAGCTGGTACGTAGACGTTAATTTTCAAACAGTCTTCTGTCCCAACAACACCAATGAATGAGGATTGTGGGCATTGATATATCTCGTCCACTGCTTTGTAAACTCCTTTCCAAGATGGTGGTGGAAGTGGTGCCTAAGGAAGAAAAGTTTAAGGCTAAATACCTTTGTCACAGGCATAAACAAGCTAAGTAATATGCATAAATTAATAGATATGAGTAAGAGTAAGAACAGAGTAAGCTCTCATAAGACACATCACATCCAGATTTCACAAAAATCTGGGGTTTTAAAAAGGATACTTCGACAGGATCATAATAGGATAACAGTAAGAATATTAGAATATTCGTAAACATAAATACGTCACACGCTGACAATTATGTGATATAATTTGTATGTAATTTATATCACGCAATTGACTACATTTCAAAACTGATGCCACAGTAAAACAAAAATTCTTTATTTTCGTATCCTGAGTACAAATATATATACATGTATATATTTTCATATTATTTTATTTCTTCTTCTAATATAAGGTGGTTAAGCTAAGTAGAAGTATAAGCATTTCGTATATACTATGATTGTAAAAGTACATTGATAAGTATTTTATCTTTGTTTAACAATAACTACTTACATCTAAATTAAAACGCCTTTAAATAAATAACCAGTTATCGATCACGCTCACCTTGAACCTATTGCTGCTGTTGGTTGTCGCATAAGGTATTCCAATGTATTCAAAAAACGACCCATCGGTACTAATTTTGCCGCTCAAAGTCCCTTGCTCAATGGTTACTTCTGGTGCCGGCTGATCCACTAAATTCATCGCAAATAACGTAAATAACATTATTCTTTTACCGCACTTTATCATTATAATTATAGCCTGTAACCTCTGAGCAATACAGTCAAATTTTCTTTGAAGACTTGTTAAACACACCCACCGGTAGAGATTATGTCATAGACATTATAGAAACACTGGGTATAATAAACTGCTTGGACACTTCACTTCAAGAGAGTTCACATTTCAAAGACCATGAAGTCGATATATTTCTAGTTCGATAAAACAAAATACTGTTACTATGAGTGTTCACAACTTGAAGTGTTAATCTAATTTGACAGTTCGCCGGTTGGCCTTGCGTGATGACGCGCAGTGGGCACGCGCCTTTCTACTATACGTAATGTGTAAAGCGTATTAGAAAGAGACAGCGAATGTTGGGAAAATTATAGGTGTTTGGAATTGGAACGCGGCTTACAGAAACAAGTTAATGTGAGCATTTGAGTAATAAAATAATGGAACTAATTGATAGAACGAAGTTCACTCATTGATCATCAAACGCACACATTGATTTGTATTACTTACTTTAATAGGAACGATTGAGATATTTGCTCTAGTTTTTGAATCAAGTAATGCAGGTCATTAAATAATTCCCTACCCTATCTAGGAAATTACTTAGACAAACTATATTAAAACCAATCATCATCATCAACACCATCATCATCGTCATCTCTCGGTGGTAGGCAACAACATCAGCCGCCGGCATAAGTTACCACCTACCAGACAAAGTCTTGCCGCCAAGCGATTTGTCGTATTCCGGCATGATGTCTGCTGAAGCCGTACGGAGGACGGGTCTGAGCAGTTGTGTTGCGATGTGTACCGGGTACGATGTGCCTAATGTTGTTGTATCGGGAGTTTGGTCGTGGAGGGTCTCCAGATCATCCTCTGGCGCAGCATCGTTGGTCGTGTTGTTGGGTTTAACCATTGCATCACCTCGCTCAACTGCCGTCTTCCTTCCTATTCACTCAGTTTTTTGAGTGAATAGGCTTAATAAGCTAGTGCGTTTTTCCATCAAAGATTGCATCTCTGCTTACCATCAGGCGGGATTGCAGTCAAGCACTAGCTTACAACTAGTAAAAAAAAAATCAACCTTTTTATCGTCCCACTGCTGGGCACAGGTCTCCTCTCATACAGAGAAGGATTGTGCGTAATTACCACGCTTGCTCAATGCGGGTTGGCGATTTCAGACCCAAAGTCCAGGTTTCCTCAAGATTTTTTCTTTCACCTTCAGTCATTGGTGTCCAAGATAAACTTAAACCAAAGCATATACAAATATAACTACCGCAAGATATTTGTGCACCTCGCTCTGTGGCGTCACTCGGACGGTACCGTTTGTAAAAATTAAGAATTATGTTAAAAAATATAAATTACATTTTTTTTTCAATGTTAATAAAAGGTGAAACGTAACGGTACTAAGTCTTCACAAACTAAAGCACGTTTGTTGTTATTTACAATTGTCTCTTTCTTTTCTTCATCGATGGAAAATCATCCCTGGTTGTTAGTAGGTGAAGGAGTACATGAGAGAGATATTTTCAGGTAGATAGCTAGCAATTATATAGCTGAGTATGAAAATTAATTATGATTACTGAGTACCGATTTTATTCAATTTTGCTTGACATTAGGCAGTTAAAAAACACGAAATATGTATGAATATTAAGTTCTTGTATAGCAACTTGACATACATATCCTCCTGATACTATAAACTTGAACGTTTTTATGGATAGACAGATATTTGTAATTCTTTCACGCCAAAAGTACTGAACAGACTTGCACGAAATTTGGCACACAGATAGCTCAAAACGAGGATTAACTTTACTTGAAAATCTGCTCCTGTTACTATTTTCCCACAGATCCCTTGGCAACGTATCTTACGTTAACCCAACCGCATTAAGTAAGTGATAATTATAGGTACCTAACCTTTTAAACAATGCTAATGAGTAAAATCTAAAAACTCTCTTATATGTATACATATTTGTGCCCTCGACCGTACAAAATTATGATCATTTATATTTTGCAATATTAATACATTTCTCTGATTACCAGAACAGAGCACCGTTATATTCCATACTAGATTTAGTTCTTCTATACTTCCAGAATTAATATCCATCAGGATTTGGTACTGGTGTTATTTTAGTGGATACTTTATATCGATGTTAAAATGATGCCAGATAGGGTTAAATTATATGAATAGCCAGAGGGGCTCAATTTAAATAATTATTATTTGTTTACTTAAATCAAACTTACCCATAATTAAAAAAATAGACTACATTATTATCAACCTGTCTATGATTATAAAACTTTTTTCTTTATCAATAATTCTGTAGGGCCTGAAAAACCGATTCAAATATCGTATAAAGCCAACCATTTTCGTGAATTGCCCCTAATTCAATACGATATTTGGTTCTAGACTTGATGGATCTCTTTTTTTGTGTTAAGCTCTAAGATGCTTACAATTTTACTTGTTATTTTACTGACTCGTAATTTACAGCCCAACTTTTTGAAGGCTCCTTCGAACGCTACAATATTTTTATTAACTCATCCTAAAGCTGCGATCTGGTCTTTTACCCCAGCATTACTTGGAGTTTTTTGATATACAAACTTAGGAATCCCAACGTTCCAAGTCTGTAGTTAACACTTAAGGACTCGCTACTGGGTCCAGGGGACCCAGTTCCTTATGTCACGTAGCAAAAATATAGCAGCAGGCGATATCTCTTGGACACGGGCTAAACTCGTGTCACATATGTAGCATCGAGCCGAGAGATGGCGTTGCGCGAAAGTACGGTCGTTAATATAATAAATAAATTCAAATAAAGAATGACCGGGTCAAATAAAATAAAAAAAGACCTAGGATAAAGAGATATTAAAAAAAAATAGGAACCAACTCATGAGTCTGAAATTAAAATACAAGTCGCGGAACGCACTTGTCAATGGTTCAGGAAAAGACAATTGGGAGCGGTCGGAGGCTTGGCTACAGAAGCTTCGAAAAAGGATCGAAGATTGCTCGGAGGGTGGCTGGTTGGCTGGCGTTGCTGGTACGCAAGGTTGGCGTGTTTGCACCATAACCCATGGGGTTAAACATCTAGCGATTTGGTTGATAATTCTGTGAGTATTCATTTCTCTATACCCGGAATATTTCTCCCCGTGTTTTCTTGTTCTATAGTGCTGACTTAGGTCAAATGTTGTTCTAGATTTGGCTCTTTTTGGCGGGCCTGGGGCGGGAACCCGTGTGGAGGCGTCGCGTCCTGACTTGCCTCAGGTGGCCTTGATTCCGATTGGATCAGGCTTGTTTGGAGTGGAAGTGTGCTGAACCCTGGTGGTACGGCACATCCAATTCTCTTTCGACGACGACTGGACAGGTATAAGCTGTCATGATTTCTTTGCTCCGGGTGTTCCCGAAATACCTAATCCCGCAGGCCGCGTTCAACCGTGCATTAATCTGACACCCGTCAGTTAGTGAAGCCAAGGGTCTTTGTACCGTAAACCAGAAGCGTTAGTCAGGACAGCTAATCCGAAACGTAGACTCCCTATCCTTATTTATTTGTTTTGATGTATCTAGTGAGTGAGAGTAAGTTTACAACAGGTTGCATGTAAATAGGCTATTGGCTTGATATGGTGTGCATAACCTGAGATACTTTAGTAACGACTGAGCCGTGATCACAACGGTTCACCTCGCGAATCCTTCATCAAGCGACCCTGAGCTTGCTGAATTGTCTCATGTGGATTCCCTGTCCCACTCCGACCCGAGACGGAGTGAGTCAGGAAATCGACTAGGTAAGTTAGGAGATTGTCATATATTTATGACACAGGGTAATAATAAAATAAATTTGTAATTGTATCCATTTATTGTTTTATTTAATGCTCCTAGCTATCAAGTATTTACATAATTAAATTTACTGTAACTGCCGGGTAAGGGTGGAGTTAGCCACCCTGCGTTTATATAAAGAACTACAACGTTACACTTGTATATTATTGAATTGCTTAAAAATTACGAAGTTTGCGACATTGCCGTTTCTAGTACCTTTCGGCCATAGTATAAGGTGGTAGATTACGATCTCAGCTATCAGTTAGGGTGCTGCGTGTGTGTGCTATGGACGAGAAAGGTACGTATGGGTCTACTGGACCCGGTAGCGACTAAATACATTAGTGTTTTTTCCTTTAATAATTTCTGTTTCTTTATTGCTTTTGCTATCTTAATTTGTGGAAAATGGCAGCCAACTGTCATTCAGACTGCAGAAAATAGAAGAACACTTATTAGTCAGTCGTTCATATACTTATTATACTTTTAATCTCGAAATATACGCCGGTAAACAAAACGACGGTGCAACCCATGTCAGGAACTCTAAAAGTGATGTGGTAAAAAGACTGGTGGAGCTGATAAAAGGTTCTAATAGAAATGTCGTCATAGATAGTTGATTTATGAGCGTTCCATTGATGGTAGAATTATTGAATGACTATGTAACACATATAGTATTTAAAAGGCAAGAGTACCTTCATATCACACGGAGAGATTTTTATCAAAACGTTGGTTATTTCTTTGATTGATCCACATGTAGGTGTAAAAATTTCTATCACAAATAATCATCATCCCAGCGTCAATCCCAGTCGCATCCGAAGCCTTTTCAGCTTTGGAGTCTGGGTTCGGCTTTACCAGTTCAACTGCTGATATGGCTAAACTTCGACATTTTCCGTGAAGCGACTGCAGTCTGACCTCCACAACCAGAAGGAGACATCGAAGCATTGCAGTTAGACCAAAAAATTTCTGTCACTAATATTCCGCAGCATATCAAAACCCGTATTTCAAACATAATACCAGCTGTAGAACCAACTACAGCATCCTACGCACCCCTACCAACAAATGGTCGAAAAGTACGACGCGGTCTATTTAATTGGAAGAAAGATAGGAAAATTAAGATTTTTTGCATGAATGTAATGCAGCAGTTTTTGGAGAACATATAAATAAAAAAGATTTTTGTAAACTATTACAGCTTAGATTGATGAAGAAATGTGTAGAACTGCTGGAAAGTGATTTCATCCCAAAAAAAATTGTCAAGAATTTATTGATTTTGAAAGTTAATTTTGGTTGTTCCTATGATGATTGGTCTCTTATTTATATTTTGTCTTAGTAGATACATTACAGCAGTATATTATGGTAGATAAGATTTTGTTTAAAATATATCATTACAGAATGTATAGCTGTTACTCTAAGTTAAGTCATAAAATTATGCTAAAATTCCCTATATTTTTGTACTGGCTATTGGATTAAGTAGAATAAAAATGTATTCTTATTTTATTCAGTTTTTGTTTATGATATCAAAAGATACCAACCACTATCATTGAGCTATTTTGAAATAATCGCCTAATTTTGGCCGGGTCCGCCGGACCCGGTAGCGAGTGATTAAGTTGCATTTTCAAGCGCGGGTCCCTAAGTGTTAAATGTGAATGATGTTTAACGTGAATCGTGTTTGACTAAAAAATCGGGTGCGTATAAAGGTCTTCCTCCACTCCGTTATCAGGTCCTTAACTAAATTTCTCATCATATTAAGTTCTATCATGAATGTAATTTATTAATCTTCAATGACTTCAAACGAGGGAGGTTGTGAGTGGGTGTAGTTCTCATCAACTGCTTCATTCCATGTATTCTGTTACATTGAACTGCTGGCAATGAAGTCTGAATCATGATGTAATTTGATAATCGTTTTTTGTTAAAACACTATACACACACAAGTTCTGGACGTACATATAACTGTTTTCAAACAGGTGATTATCTATAATGTACCGAAAAATAAACAATCAAACTTACATTTGACTTTGTGCTGCTATTGGTAGAAGCATAAAGAATTCCAACATAGGTACTCAAGAAACGGTTCATCTGCGTTCACCTCATAATTCAATATTCCTTATCTAATCCTAACTCTGGGCCCTGGCTGGTCTACGAATAATGTAAATTAAGCTATTCTCCAGTTTTTATATTTGATAGTTCAACTTTCAGCCTTAAATATACGCAAAGTTTGCTTTTGCCAGGTTTAAGCTTTTGACGTTGAATGTTTGCAAAGTAAATGGGAAAAGTATTTCGAACAGACCAAACAGTTACAACTAAGTATTCATTTCATGTTAGGATTTTGTTTGGTTTATCCACCTTCCTAATATTATAAAGCTACAGTAGTGCTGAATCAATTATAAATAAGCATTATAGGATATTTTTTCTGGATATTCCCACGGGATCGATACTTATGCGGGTGAATTCGCGGGACGCAACTAGTCCATACTAATCCATACTAATATTATAAATGCGAAAGTAACTCTGTCTGTCTGTCTGTCTGTCTGTCTGTCTGTCTGTTACGCTTTCCCGCTTAAACCTCTCAACCGATTTTGATGAAATTTGGCACAAACAATCTTTGGACCCTGAGAAAAAACATAGGCTACCTTTTATCCCGAAAAAATATGATGTTCCCGAGGGAAATCTAAAAAGCGCGATATAACCGAACTCCACGCGGGCGAAGACGCGGGCGGAAAGCACACAATCTTTAGAACCTGGGAAAGGACATAGGCTACCTTTTATCCCGGAAAAATTTGATGTTCCCGAGGGAAATCTAAAAAGCGCGATATAACCGAAATTTACGCGGGCGAAGCCGCGGGCGGAAAGCTAGTAACAATATAAAAATTATGCAAGAGGCCGCGTGTTTCATTAAATAATGACTACAGTTTCTTACTTTTACTTCGACAAAGTTTATAATTGTTTGTTAGTTTAAAGATTACTAAGCGGGTGTAATGTGCGCGATCCTAGGCCCTACTAGTAATTATTATCAATATTTTGATCCAAAAATTGCTGATAATAATTATAGAGATGTTATATAGGCTGGGTGTATATTCTGGATAAATAAAAATAATATTATGTATCCATACTAATATTATAAACTAGCTTTCCGCCCGCGGCTTCGCCCGCGTGGAGTTCGGTTATATCGCGCTTTTTAGATTTCCCTCGGGAACATCAAAATTTTCCGGGATAAAAGGTAGCCTATGTTCTATCTCAGGGTCTAAAGATTGTCTGTGCCAAATTTCATCAAAATCGATTGAGAGGTTTAAGCGGGAAAGCGTAACAGACAGACAGACAGACAGACAGACAGACAGACAGACAGACGGACCGACAGACAGACAGACCGACAGATAGAGTTACTTTCGCTTTTATAATATTAGTATGGATTAGTATGGATAAACAAAAAACCAGCCTGCTTAAAAATCTAAAGGACTGAAAAGGCAGAAACAAGTTCAACAATCGCAGTTGGGGAACTGTGCTATGGAACACAAATTTTCGTTTTATTTATTCTTTAGCACATGATATGTACAGAGGCGGACTTAATGCCTTAGGCATTTATCTAGCTAAGACCCCAACTGCGATTGTTTTACTTGTTTAAATATTATTTTTTTTGTTTGTATCTTTTAGTTTTCTTATTTATTAATATGTAATGTAGATATTTAGAGTCATTGTTTAAAATACATTTATTTTGATCATCATCATCATCATCAGCCTCTACTCGTCCACTGCTGGACATAGGCTTCTTCCATGGCACGCCAACAACGCTCGATCCTGTGCAGTTCTCCGCCAACAACTACTAGCCACCTTTTTGATGCCGTCGCTACATCTCGCCCAAGGGCGTCCTACGCTACGTTATTTTGATACTCCCCTCGATATGCTTGGTATATTTCTTCTTTTCTTACCTTACAACATGGCGTCAAACATCCAACATTTTGGTTCTTTTTTAATGTCAGCATCTAAGAAAACTTGGGCTATTAAGACAAATCTAACGATATCACAAATGTGAAAATCCGTTTAGCTGTGCTGTAGATACATGGTAATAAAGATTATTACACACAAGATACGCGCTAAAAACATAAACATTCCTAGCAGGTTGAAAAAAACATAAGCTTGTAATTTTTAAAGTCATTTGGTTTATTCTTCTTACGATATTTTTCATAAATATTTTTCCATAGGCGATTAACTTCAGGGTTAGGAGTTTGACCCATTTTCAACACTTGGTCTATGTATAGAAATTTCATGTCGTCTTTAGTGCTAGGCTCCCATTTGACTGGTAATTCATTTGTATTTGTAGGATCTCTGTGAAAACCAAACCAAATTCATTAACATCAAAAAATAAAAAATGTTTATCAAATCATCGGTAAAAACAGAAAAAAATACAGACCCATATTTGGCAAAATTAGTCCACATCTTAGTCATCCAATCTATAAGGTTTTGATCATTTTTACCGATAGGGAAATTCCAAATATTTCCCTTGAATAAATACAAAATTTCGTCACTGTGACAAGCTCCTGCCTCATTCCAAAAACCAGATATAAACTTCAGAAAGTTTCTTCCGCCAGCGTAATTAAAGTAATAATTATATACATTAGCTTTAGTATTCTTAACTAAAAGTTCTGACTCTAATATAGCAGGTGCTTCAAAATACAAATGTGTGTTGAGATCAATAATAATATTTTGTGCTTCAAAACTGATATTCTTTTCGCCAAAGTAAAATTCTCTCATCATTTGAGATACACGAGCTGCTTCATTCTCTGAAGGAAATTCTAGATCAGATGCAAATATGTATCTTGCATCTCTTGCTGCTAAAGATTCTTTTGTATCGTCAGGTATTAAAAATATTCCTTCTCTACTAGTAGTTCCATAAATTGCTGGTATATTTTTAGGATTATTACTTAAAATATTATAAGGGTAATCTGTTACAACAGCCTCTTCTCCTTCAATTTCTTGTTCGACGCAGGGATGATTTAATAATTGAGTGTCGAAATACATGCCAAGTGGCTTTTTTGGTCTAGCTTTCACCAGTTTCTCATACGGCAATTTAGAAAATATTTCAAATATTTCCTTTGGATCTTTAGTATCGTACCCTAATGCTTTCGCTATTAGACTGGCCACCCATAACGGCTGTCTGTTTATTGCCCAACTAGATATGGAAGAACCACTTTGTACGATTATTTTTTTAAATAGTCCTTGAGTCGCTTTACTAGCCAGAAGCAATGATACAGATGTCCCTCCAGCACTTTGTCCAAAAACTGTTACATTATCTGGATCTCCACCAAACGCTGCAATATTTTTCTTAACCCATCTCAAAGCTGCGATCTGGTCTTTTATCCCAGCATTACCAGGAGCTTCTTTGATACCCAAACATAAGAATCCTAATGCTCCAAGTCTATAGTTAAATGTGACCAATATTACATTGTGTTGGACTAGAAAATCGGGTGCGTATAGAAATTTTCCTCCACTCCCTAGTAAAAATGCTCCTCCATGGATATAAACCATGACGGGTAGTTTTTTTTCCACTAAAGCTGGTACGTAGACGTTGATTTTCAAACAGTCTTCTGTCCCAACAACACCAATGAATGAGGATTGTGGGCATTGATATATCTCGTCCACTGCTTTGTAAACTCCTTTCCAAGATGGTGGTGGAAGTGGTGCCTAAGGAAGAAAAGTTTCGGGCTAAATACCTTTGTCGCAGTAATAAATAAGTTGAGTAACATGCATAAATTAATAGACATGCATTGTAAATGAGTAACACATCTAGATTGCGAAAGAACCTGAGGCTTTAAGAAGGTTACGGTCGGGTAGTTAGTACTTAGTTGATTAGGTCGACATAAACATAAAAGATAACAATACGAATAATGTTCTAAATCATAAAATGGTCGCACGCTGACAATTCTGTGATATTGTCTGTGTACAATTCATATCATGAAATTGACAACATTTAAAAACCGACGTGACCTTAAAACAAATATTTTTTATTTTCGTACCTATGTGTTTCCGTTCAAATATACTTTTTTCATATTTTTTATTTCTTCATTTAAGGTTAAGCTATCGTGTGTCATCGTTTAAAAAAATCTAGAATAAAATACCTATTAATGATGTGCTAGGAATCCAGGAAATTAGGATTCAGAAGTAGGTATTACTGAAAGTGGACTTTTAGCAACCTGCTCTGTGTACAATGTGCATTATTATTTTGTTTCGTGTTATTATTATTTTGAGTTAGCACTGATGACCTACAGATTAATTTTGACCTACACAAATTAAATTACAAGTTGTGTTGATAAAGTATTACGATTTCGTACCTATACTATGATTGTAAAAGTACATAGATAAGTATTTTATCTTTGTTATCTTTGTTTAACAATAACTATTTACATATAAATTAAAACGCCTTTATATATATAACTATTTATCGATCACGCTCACCTTGAACCTAGTGCTGCTGTTGGTTGTCGCATAAGGTATTCCAACGTATTCAAAAAACGACCCATCGGCACTAATTTTGCCGCTCAAAGTTCCTTGCTCAATGGTTACTTCTGGTGCCGGCTGATCCACTAAATTCATCACAAATAACGTAAATAAGATTATTCTTTTACCGCACTTTATCATGATAATTATGGTCTGTAACTTCTGAGGAATAAAGTCGAATTTTCTTTGAAGAATTGATAAACACACCCGGAAGAGATTATGTCATCAACATTGTAGAAACACTGGGTATATTAAACTACTTGGACACTTCACTTAATGACAGTTCACATTTCAAAGATCATTGTAGGTCGATAAAACAAAACACTTTTACCTACTATGAGTGTTCACAACTTGAAGTGTTTATCTAATTTGACAGTTCGCCGGTTGGCCTTGCGTGACGACTTGCAGTGCGCACGCGCGTTTCTACTGTACGTAATGTAATGAGCGATAAAGCGTGTTAGAAAGAGACAGCGAATGTTGGGAAAATTATAGGTGTTTGGGAGTGGAACGCGGCTTACAGAGACAAGATAATGTGAGCATTTGAAGAATAAAATAATGGAATTAATTGATAGAACGAGGTTCGGTCAAGTATTCACTGATTTATATTACTTACTGAGTATCTTTAATAGGATCGATTGAGTTTTGTTTGTTCTAATTTTCGGATCGAGTAATGCAGGTTATTAGGTAATTCCCTAGCTTATCTAGTAAGTAGTAGGAGTAGTATTACTCGGTTCCTCTCCTTTTCTTGCTTTATTTGGTTGCTCGTCGAGTTTTCACCAGCTCAATAAGAAATACAATTTTATGGCTTTTGATCCATTATTTTTAATTTTAGGTAACTAATGTACGGACGACACCAGGTCAAGCTACCCGAAACTGTCAAATACATATTCCTAATCAATCTTGAGCCTCTTGCTACAATGATAAAGTTGAAAATCTAATAAAGACATCTGACAAATTGTTAAGTATATACTACAATTTGCTAGATTTCTTTATTAGAATGATGTGATGATTTCTTTATTTTCGAGAATGGCTATGTGAAAGGGCAATTTTAAAATGTTATCGAATACTTCTCAGTGGACAGTATTACGGACACTGAACAAGTTACATCATACCCTATAGAATTTCTCAACTCTTTAGAATTATCAGGAGTGCCATTCCATAAGTTGATACTAAAAGTTGGTGTTCCACTAGTCCTATTAATGAGGAATCTTGACGCTCCAAAGCTGTGTAATGGTACTCGGTTATGTTTGTTTAACTTGACATTACATCAATTTGAAAAACAAAATCGAATAAACTCTACGTATTGTTTGTCATAAAGCAAGACATTATGTAGATCATCTATCCTTTGCACATACTTTTAACATATTATGTACCTAGGTACATATCTACATTTATGTTACTAAGAAAATATGATATTATGTGTTTATATAAATATAATATTTTCTTAATGTAAAAACATTCCAAAACAACAGTTGTGTACCTATACATAACTGTTGTTTTGGAATGTTTTTTAAATAATATGTTCCATCTCAATTCTCATTCTTATTCTCACACTTAAAAGATTTACAAATATTTCTGAAGAATATGCTTCAGAAATCCTTAAAAATTACTAAATAAAATCCAATTCTATGAATCTTCGCTCCTTTTTGAACCGTGTTGATCTTCCATTAGTACGTGTATAATGGCGGTACATTTAAATACAAAACGGGTTCTCCTGACGTGCCTAAACAGGCTATTTTCCCGTCGCGTCGCATGTCCAAAATTTATTTGAATAAATTACGGAAAAGGCGAAAACTGTTGAATTTTAACCCGATCCCGAACGTGACTGACGAGAACTGACGCAGAATTTTAAATATTTTTCCTACACTTAAATTATTATAATGCCATTAAGATATAATGACCCTAAGGGCTCTTGGAAAGGTTCTAGGCCGACTGGTGTGTCCATAATTTTATTTGTTTGATAAATAATTATCTCGTAAGTTATTTGGGGAAATGTCGAATGATTTTTTTGTTTTCAAATAAATAATTAATTTTATTAAATTTAGCATCTAAAATAGATTACGATTTTATATTATAAAGTTAGTGTGTTATACGAAATAATTAATATCTACATACGTACATCTGCCTATGCCATGCCATCTGAGGGACTCAAGTTTAGCGAATTGAAGTTCTCCATCTTCTTCTTCTTCTTCTTCAGCCTATAGATGTCCACTGCTGGACAAAGGCCACCCCCAAGGCTTTCCACGCTGACCAGTCTTGTGCTGCCCGCATCCATCGGCTTCCCGCGACCTTCACCAGTTCTCCATCATTTTAGACTTATTAGCAAATAATATTCTCAAGTTTTAAAGCCATTTCAGAATCCTATGTTTCTCATAACGTGATGCTATTACAAAAAGCTCTGATCAAATCGCTGCATTTAACATTAATAACGTTTACATTTCGTTCTTAAAGGAAAATACCCTTTTAAAAGAACTTACTCGCCGGCTTCGAAGTAATAACAAGTTATTTGACAAACCTGGAGACTCACAAAAACTTTTCCATCTCGCGCTTATGAATTCAAAAGTGTTAAATTCTTCGAATACCAATTGGCAGGAGCAAAATCGATTCGCGATTTGCATCGAAGACGGAACGACGCGGCTATTACTGATGACTCCGAAACTAATCTTCAAAGTGTTCTTAAGATGCTTGAATATATTTTAATGATACTTCATTATCATTTCAAATAGTATCTGTATTTGTGTATTTGTGCAAGTTTGCAGTTGCGTATGTATCTATTGATGTTTGCAGCAAGAATGATGTGCTAAGAATTATTTCAACTAGATTTTACAAAAGGTGCCCGAAGGGTTGTTTCAAAAGTAAAGGTACAACATGAATATGGAAAAGCTTGCAACCAATTTCACACTTGTAAATGTTATGAAACACATTTCCGTAGAATTCTGCGAGAAAAATAGCATTCTGTTAAAGAACGTTGACTTAAAAAAAGCGAAAGATCGCGATTCATGCAATTCGCAGTGGTTTAAATCAGCAGCTCGGCATTATTACGCAGAAACAATACAGAGCGCTGTACCACAGTCGACCACTTCAACACGCGCCGCCGGCCTTTTTGCAGTTTTTACTACCGACTGCCCAAATTTTGTTTCATTTCAACGTTTTGATATAAAGCTGAAAGCTCAACGTGTGTTTCTGTTTTACTCATTTAAAGTTCTAGTTTCCTGAAACAAAATTTAATAGGAACGTTTATGTATATTAAGTGATACCTGCAAAGATGTGGTGATAAGTCTGTAATATCTTGTATATGTTTTTATTTTTATACTACTGAAAACATAAGAGAACCAGTTGCAAGCAAGGTAAGATTTATAAAACTTTACATATACAGAGAAATTATATTACTTATAGCGGTGCCTATTGAAATTTTGGTAATCCTTGATCAATTATTAATTATTAGATACATTACATACACTCTGACAAAAATTTACCACAAACTCTAAGAAATACTCGACCCACTTGTTAAGGACGCATCAGTAATTACACAATGTTGGTAATATTTTTATTTCACCAACTACATACTTAATAGTGCCCAGTAACATAAGATACGGTGTACAACATCCCTTAGTCAGAAGCCTGTACTCGCACGGGTCGCCAAGTGGTAATATTCGCACAATTAAAGCGCTCGCTAGTCACCTTCGTTGTATGTCGGTACTGTATGTGTGACGGACGAGTTGCGCGAATATGAAAAGAAAATATGAATTGTGTAGGTAATAGTATTTTAGAGGCATGTAGTTTTAACTGTGCACTTGTTGCTGGGATAGGACTGGTTTGGGTGAATCTTTTCTCCCTTTAATGAGATTCTTCTTAGTTACAAAATAAACAGTTGTTTGTGTTTCGCTAGGCTAGTATAAAAAAAACGTTGTATAAACGTTTTTTTTATATACGAAACTTGAATATTGTTTGTTCAGAACAAGCAACTGAATCGATCCCAATCATTCTTACCAAATACATCATTCAGCAGCCATTTTTCACAAATATATTTAACTAATGTTGCAGTGTGGTTATCGAGTGCAACAATACAGTTCACAGCGGATCATAGTGTCCTAGGGCCCCGCCGCGCCGCGCTACTGTAGGCGCGAGTGGGCGAGCGGCTCGTTGACCATATTTCTAGAGACAACCAGGTAACATAACAAGCTCATAACTTTGTGATTTTTCATGATAGCTTCTTAAAATTTTGTACATAAATTCTTTACATAAAAATACTGGAGCCGTGTTTCGGGATCCGCATATACAAAAAATAACTTTATATAGCAGTTCTGTTTTTGCAGGAAGGTATTATTTAATTATTATAAACCTTTGTTCGTGCGGCTACCTATTTTCTACTAGTCCAAAGAATGTTTCATCGATTTTGATGTGATATTTGTGATCTGTTATAAAGAGCTTGGAATGATAATAAGAAATGTGACCTGCATCAGTTCATAGTGTCGTAATTATTTAAACCTAAGTCACGCTCCCATTACTCTTTGAAACTTAGAATAATGACAACTCTACTTTTATAATAACCGCGTACAATAAATCAACCGTCGGAAAACCTTTAAGAACGCATGACACACTTCAGTTAACCTAAGACAATAATAAATCTAATTCGTGTGACGTCATTTTATCTTGAGAAGACGTTGATAGATCATCTGTACTTTCACATTACATTCATTTATTAAACGGCGTTAAAACTCGCCTGTTTTTGCTGTTCATTAATAATGAAGTATTGTAAGGATTAAGGGATTTGTACAGGGTGAAGGGTGTTGGTACTGTGGTGGGTGTAACAGATATTGTTCAGTTACGGTGGTTTGGTATATGAATGCCGCAATTGTTTTTCAGACAGGGTAAAACTTTTAAGTTCAGGGTCACGTGATTCCAGAATGGGTAAATTAAAGAACATGTTCATGGTTTGATTTCTATTATAAAATGATTCTTAGGAAAATGGTTCATCGGAAGGATTCATCTTGTTTCAAATGTTTTTTGGTTTAGTGACTACGTCGCGTTTTCCTAGCTGGTTTCAACACAAATTAATGTTTCTCAAGTAATACTTGAGATTGGCGGAATTTTTATTTTAGTGCCAAATATTGGGGGCCTAAATAATATTAATAATATAATAAATAAATAATACCCCAAATCAATATTTTCTTTTGTATTCGTCGTGTTTACCGGAAATAAATCGATTTTGCGTACATGTGAAGGTTGTTTACCCCAAATTGCTTTTTAGGGTTCCGTAGCCAAATGCCAAAAAACGGAACCCTTATAGATTCGTCATGTTTGTCTGTCCGTCTGTCCGTCCGTATGTTACAGCTATTTTTTTCCGAAACTGTAAGAGCTATACTGTTGAAACTTGATAGGTAGATGTATTCTGTGAACCGCATTAAGATATTGATGCAAAAATAAAAAAATAAAAATAAATATTGAGGGCTCCTCATACTTACAACTGAAACTCATTTTTTTTTCCATCAAACACATACGTGTGGGGTACCTATCTATGGATAGGTCTTCAAAAATGATATCGAGGTTTCTAAAATATTTTTTTTTTGACAGACGCTAATTCCAAAGTGGAAAAAAGTTGATCCACCCCCCCTCTAACTTTTAAAATAAGTTAATGAAAAATCTAAAAAGACATATGATGTACATTGCTATTAAAACTACCAACGAAAATTGTTTTGAAGGAGATCTAGTACGTAGTTTTTTTTAATACCTCGTAAATCGGAAACCGCTTATTACCGCGTAATCTTTCATACAAATAACTTAAATCCTTTAATTTCACAAATCAATGGTACGGAACTCTTTGTGCGTGAGTCCGACATGCACTTGGCCGGTTTTTTTTTATAAATGCAGCCATCATATTAATAATATTTAGTTCATATGGGACTGTACCGTCTACATATTGTAACGTTTGCCAATGACATGGAGAGTGGATGCACTTATGTACATTCGTTTTACTGTATTGCGATAATAAATACAACACCCACGGGAGGATATGGGTTGGTAGTATTCTAAGACCGATTCCACACGGGCCAGAGGCGACTAAGGGAACACTCACCAGGGAAAAACCCGCCACACTGTTCCCAACCCACTGCAACTCCTGAAACCAGAATCAACAGTGAAAACCGCCAGAAAAACGCCGAGCAATGAAGCTCGACGAGTCCCGGAGAAACGATTCAACTCACCAGGGAAGCGAGCAGCAGCGCTTCTCCTGTGGAATATCAAATTACTGCTATTCCCGATCCACCTGCCAAGCGTGGGGATTATGGCAATGCCACCCAATGGAATGAAAACCTTGGGGGAGGCCTTTGTCTAGCAGTGGAACTCTGCAGGCTGAGAAGAAGAATAATAAATCTCTTATTTACGAGAGCACTGATGGCGTAGTGGTATCGGTCGTGACTAACAAATTCGAATCCCATCAGGCGCTTTATTTATCTATTTATCCATTTATTGCAGGCATCAAGACTCATACAAATATATAAAATAGGTACTATATTAACATAAAAACTTAAAATACTATAAATACATATTTCTTCACCAGTGCTCTCAAAACGGCGAAAGAAAACTTTGTGCGCGACCGGCATGTCCAAGACGCAAAACCTCGAAGAAATGTGACATCTTCCAACCCGCACTGGGCAAACGTGATAGATTAGAGCCCATTGCGCCTCACCGAGAAGAGACCTGTGTCCCAGAAGTGAGAACATTATAGGATGTTTATTTATGTAACAATAATAAATTATAATAAAATAATTTAGACGGGACAGAATTCGGAATATCACGCTGCGTTTCAAACCAAGCGTAATGGATGTAGGAAAGAAGTCTGTTCGTCTCTGGGTTTAGGCAGGTCACATTTGTCATATATGTACGATGACCTCTGAGCAAAAACCCTAAGTATTTAAAGGGTGTCTGAAGATGGACGGCGCCACCGGAGCTGGCCCCAAAAGACACATCCTGCAGACGCAGACAACCTGTAAGCATACCGCGAGGGCTAAATATAGTCTAGAAAAAGTTTCTAGTAGGATTTGGTGAGGACTTTGCCCAACTGTGGCTTAGCTTAGCCTCATAAAAAAGTACACATATTTAATTTACTTTTAAAGATCAACAGTTTCCTTCCCTCCAGTGTAAACCACCCACAAAATAAATGAACATCGTAAGATAACGCCATTAAATAAAGCTGGCGCGGCTTTAAATAATTAAGTTGAGTGTGTGGCAATACCTAAGAGGAGATAAATCTAAAGTGAATGATACAAACTGACATTTTATCTCACGATATGACGTTGACTGATTGTTAGGTTTGGCTGAAGAACGTTTTTAGATATTATCATTTATTTACCTTCAGTTCTTAAGTCATTTCTTTCAGTTTTTTTACCTCCTGGTAATGTAAGTAATAAATAATGTAAGTAGAAAGTAAATATAATAAGTAATAAATAAATAAAGTAATTTTATAAATGCCAATGTTTGTGGAGGATGTATTTATGGATTTTTGTTACTCTAACACGTAAAAACTATTAAACGGATTTGAATGAAATTTGGCACAGGATTTTTTTATAACCAGGAATAGGATACTTTTTATCTCGATATTTCCATGGGATCGTAACTTATGGCGCAGCTAGATTTAACATAAATTGTCCTTTGTAAGTTTGTTTATATTATCAGAGTTGAATGTCACCTAATTTTTTAGATATTAATTTTAATAATTTATTTTTATTTTAGTCTAATATAAATGATTTATTTTAGCTCCTTTTCTTACTAAATTAATTAATTATATAACAGAATTTTAATTAAATCATAATCAAAAGAATATGATTAATATTCAATTATTTGTTTTAATCATTTAATATATTCCTTGATCTCTTCTTGACTCACCTAGATAATGTAATTCAGAAACACAATATGGACATTTATATAATCCGATTTAAACGAATTTAACTCTCTTCTCATTTACATAACAATGAGTACAGTTAACAATAAAAAACAAAGAATAGAATGCTAATGCCCAGGACTACTTCCGTATGTTACATAATTTAAACGTGGCTCCTGAGCATTCCCTAGGTCAGCAGGAAATTATTGTGTTTCCAGAAAATTCTGTGCAGCAGCTCGGAGACTGCAATTTTGATTTTTTTCCTTTTTTATGAATTATAAACTAGCGCTTGACCGCAATTCCGCCTGATGGTAAGCAATGGTGCAATCGTTGATGGTAAAGCGCACTAGTTCATTAAGAGCCTATTCACTCTAGCTTTGAAGACCCGCAAAATGTAGTCCGACGCAAACACCATCGCTGGCAAATTGTTCCAGTCCCTCGATACGCGGTATAAAAGAAGAGGCGAAACGGTTCATCCGGATCGTAGTGGTGTTAACAACGTAAGGGTGGAAACTTGCCGTACGACGGGTCGTCCGATGATGGAACCGAGATGGGGGAAAACGCTGTTCCAAAAGGCTTGCCTCGACATGAGGCTAGACTTATAACTTATCTTGCGAAATATGGTCGTTATTAATAGTAATTAATACACACACAATACACGTTATTTATTTGCACGCCACCACCGTTTTAGGGAATTCAAAAAGTACAATAAACAAATGAATACACTAGGAGAACTCTTGTGATATAAGCACCAGCTACTTCCGTCACCACCGTGATGGTGCCAATACTAGTGTGGAACGGAGCAAACGTTACTATAGGTACTATTTCTCTAATTTCATTGTTTCTGATTTGTGTTTTTAAAGCAATTATATTTATTTGTCGATTTGAAAACTTTTAAAAGGAAGATCCTAACCATAAACCATTATTTCACATTATTCTACAATTAGTTAACAAACTCATTGATGTTTGCATGTCTATTATAAAGCAGATTTCAGAATGCTTACTCAATTATCGTTTTCTATTTATTTGGGAATATTTATAATCCCAATGCGTGTCACCTATATACACACTTCTTATATTTGGAACATGAACCTAAACGGATTCTTAGCATCATCGCCATCGGGTTGAGCTAGGATTTTATGAAACGTGCCTTAAGTCTGTTCAACCTCAAAGCCTTAAACAAATTATGTATACTGGACTCGTACCAGACACAATACACCGAGTGGTGTAAGACTCACATATAACTCACAAACTTATTAATAAATACTATGTGTCCAGATCTGAATCTACGAGCAGTAACAAATAATTTTCTACTTAAATCTATATACTAATATATAAAGCTGAAGAGTTTGTTTGAACGCGCTAACCTCAGGAACTACTGGTCCGATTTGAAAAATTCTTTTTGCATTGGATAGCCCATTAATCCAGGAAGGCTTTAGGCTATATAACATCACGCTGCGACCAATGGGAGCAGAGCATAACTAACTCCACGCGAACGAAGTCGCTGGCGGCCGCTAGTAATATATAAAGCTGAAGAGTTTGTTTGTTTGTTTGTTTGTGCGCGCTAATCTCGGGAACTACTGGTCCGATTTGAAAAAATCTTTTTGCGTTGGATAGCCCATTAATCCAGGAAGGCTTTATTCTATATAACATCACGCTGCGACCAATAGGAGCGGAGCATAACTAAATCCACGCGAACGAAGTCGCTGGCGGCCGCTAGTACCTAATACATAAACCAATTATAGTATGTGCATCCTATTTCATTTATGTACCTAGAATCTATGCAAACAAACCTTACTTATTTATTTATTACTATCGTGGATGGGTATACGTGTGTATGAACAATAGTATTCGTTGAGTGAGATATGGTTATGTATATCTTTGCAGGTGGGATTAGCCCTGAGTGGCTTTTATTTTATTTTCCAATACAAGCATACTGTTGTTATGTCTTTAAACTTAAATAAGTCGGCCATAATAGTAACACAGCTCCTAGCATCGTGTTAAGTAAGTTAAGCTACATTTAACGGTGCTGTGATTTTACCGCGACCGTTAACCAACAAATAACCTGTTTACATTCTCGCGCTGTAAACTAACTCGTTTAACCTCTTTACTCTTAAAATCTGTGGTTAAACAGAGTACACTTTGTGAGCTTGATCAGTAAGTACTGGCTTTGGTACTTGAGGAGTAGAGCTGGTTGAAAATGTTTTAAAAATTGAGTACAGACTCAGCCTTTACAAATATAAACATACAAAAAAAACTCAGTAATTAAAATAATTGTTTTGTTTAATGCTAGCCTACACTCCTAGCAACTCCCTTCTTTCAAACATCCTCCATAATTTTATTTTCTTATTCCAGTTTTGATGGAACGTAGCTAGATTGACCTAGCGGTCTTAGCACACCAATTTTGTGCTATTTAGGAGCACAGTTTGGCTATGCGGCAGACATATCCTAACCAGTTCCATTCAACTGCCCGGGCAGCCTTTTAAGTCACGTCAGCTATCTTATGAATTGATGTTTATTTGATGTCCACTCGTATTCAAGTTGCTAAGTGCACATTTTTAAATGCAATATTGACGTTCAAAAAGCGCCGATAGTCAGCCTAATTTATTTAAACGACTTTTGATTTTGAATAGATAATTTAGTTTTGAGTATTAAATATTTTCTCCAAGCCAAACTTTTTAATGTTATCTTACTTTTCCTAGCCAATGGTTCAGGTACATTGTTTTCTCTAAACACTATACAGCTTTTTTCTGTTTAGGACCCATACCTAAAAACATTTCTCAAAGAATGGAAAACAAATTACTAAGACAAAAATAATTCGCGTGTCTGCAACGTCATCATTACGTGAGTGACGTCACATGAGACATGATTAATGTTAATGAGCACGCCGCCGGCTGTCTCAAGTACAAAGACATAAGAAATGGAACGTACACTCTATGATTAATCTGAAAGTAATTCTTGGTATTTGCACGAGTTTGTATGTGTGACTGTACTTAATCCGTATAGGAATAAGCAGGATTGATGTAACAAACTGATGTGTCCCATGTAGTAAGTTCAGATAACACATTATCATTATCAAAGGTTTCAGTAATGTTGCTGCTACACTTGCTGCGGTACATACCCTTTGCAGAATGTGGTATTTGTCATTTACCTTATGTTGAATATCTCCACTGATTTTGGTATTTATCGGCGGTGGACGCTGCCGAAAACTTTAGGTAAAACGGAAAACAACCATACCACCGTGCTTCCGCGTGTCACCGAGCGGCGAGGCGGGGATACTCGTTGTCGAACTAGCAAGCTAGCAAGTCATGGCCACGTTTTTTTAACGGTCATCAAATTTAAGTATTTAAAGTAACCCTCGGGGGTATTTAGGTGTCAAATTCTGAATTAATAAATCATAGCAAGATTGATTTTTTCTCATTTTTCAACATTTTTCACCTTCATTAGAATCAATGTTCACCCGCTTTCGCCCACTACCGTCCACTTCTACCCACTTCCGCTCACTATAACCCACTTGCACCACTACCCATCACATACTCATAATAGATATAATAGAATAAATATATTGTTACGAATGAACCTTATGTTGATGTGATGGCATAAGGTTCAATATCGCGTGACATGCACTCTGTAACTTTTAAGCCCTATATCCCCAGATCTAGATATTTCCTAGGTGCAATATAAAAACGCATTACTAGACTTAGGATGGCCTATCGAATGGTACAGGTCTCAACAATTTTGTCAACAAAGTGTCGACATCGAAATTTCTAGAAACCCGTTTCCGGGTATTACCGTAGGTAGGTAGGCTGAATGCCCTCGAAGTTATGCGCTATTATTATTACGTCTAGAGGAATCTGGAATGTTCGATCAGCTGACCTATATATAGCGCCGTGACGCCGGCGCAGAGTCAGTCTGTATTCAACTAGCGATACAACAACAAGCGACAGATAAGAAGCGATAATTAAGAATACCTACTGCGACCTGTAACGAGAACTTTGAGTACTACGTGAAGTAACATCTGTAGTGTTATTGTGTGTTTACGAGACGGACTTCGTGGACGTAAGGGGAGACTTCAGTGCAAAGTCAACGACATTCTACTTGTCATTGCCTACAATCGACTGTACCTTTGTTGCCAATAAACTTCGCAACCCATAACCGGCGTTTTAGTACCCCCAGCCCGTAACAATATCTTCCCAAGTATTTAAAAGAAGGAAAAAATAAAAAATACGTGTTCAATATTTTTTAAAAAATTATCAGATGGACATTAAATTATTTTTTAGGATACAACCCAATTCTACATCTCGCAAGCAGAGTTTACCGTCTAACTAGTACAAATACAACTTCCTAACATCAACCGTAGGGCAAGTGCTCTCCAGACTCAACACCCGTCATCAATTCTTTCTCTTAACTCAACTTTACAGAGTTAAAAAAAATACAAATTCCCGCTGTGAGATGGCTAGCAAATACTTTATTTTTATTTTCGTTAACAAGTCACATCCCTTTATACTGAGTGAAAGGCCGTGAATGAAGCTCTTTTATTTGGCGTAAAAATAATGAACACGGGACTTCTTTCAGAAAAATGTGTTTTAATTATTGCAATTTTAATGAGTTTCTGAAAAGTATGTGTATGTATGTGTGTTGCTGCGTATTTCGCGACTACATACGCAGCTAATTATACTGAGTGGCGATTGAGTTATCACATTAAATAGTTCACACGTCGATATTAGTCTCTTATCATATAAGGACAAACAATTTAAATTAATATAGAAAACTGAATATTTCTAACAAAATAAATAACATAAAATTTGATACGAAACAATAATCCTTTCAAAAAAGACACACGCGGGCTGATGGTTACAACCACAGTTCAACAAATCAACACAAACTTTAAAGAATTACTAGCGATCCGCCCCGACTTCGTACGTGGACAAATGATCATAAGAAACGGTGGCCCTTCAATAAAAGTAATATCTACTGTGCCGCCCATCAGCCAATATCTGACTCTGCAAGACACATCGACCTTATTGTCCATGGATAGCCAGTTTCACCACCTTCAAACAGAATGAAAGCCTACCGGGGTAGCAAGTATGTTCGAAATAATGGTCCCTCGCTCCGGCCCACTCACTCCGCGGTTTAGGCAGAGAAACACTCAAGTTGCAGCCGGCCGGCACGGGCGTGAGCAGCACGGTCTTTAGTTTTGAATAAATCGTGATATCTCCTGAATGAAACAACCAATTCCAATAATTCAAAACGACATCTGCTGCTACTGAAATTACTTTTGATATGACTTGCTAGTAAATAGTAAAACGAAACTGCTAGAATGTTACTTGTGTTTGATTATTTTAATTGTGTATGTTTAAAGTATCTAATGTAAACGCCACATTGTTTAATGACTAAACATAAAACTGAAATATGCATGATTTGAAATCCTTTGTAAATATATTAGTACATTGGACAATGACTTGGTAATTTGTTTAGCTTTGCGTTTAAAGAGAATCAAATAGAAAACGTAGAATTATTTCTTACTAGCTTTCGTTACTAGAGTTCGGTTATATCGCGCTTTTTAGATTTCCCTCGGGATTATCAAATCTTTTCGGGATAAAAGGTAGCCTATGTTCTTTCTCAGGGTCTAAAGATTGTCTGTGCCAAATTCAAATCGGTTGAGAGGTTTAAGCGGGAAAGCGTAACAGACAGACAGACAGACAGACAGACAGACAGACAGACAGACAGACAGACCGACAGACAGACAGACAGAGTTACTTTCGCATTTATAATATTAGTATGGATAATATATGTGTAACTTAAGAACTTTGCTTTATACATATTTACCGCTTTTTTTGTTAAGTTTACGGAAAGATTATAAATAAAATTATTAAATACTTAATATTACCTGCAGAGAAAGGATTTTGTACTTTAAAATTTAACTCCAATGTTCAATATTTATCTTCTCTTCAATAATTATACTTTATAACCTTCAAAAGAATAAAGACTATAACCAAATTCAAACAGGAATTTCCGCATCACTATTACGTGATAGAATATTGAAAATTCACCGAAAGCAGCACTATTCCGAGAGGTTCTACTGAACTAGACTTGTTTAAGGATTTAAGATTTGGCTTCTTTGGCGAGCAGCCAGCATCTTGCCACTGTGAGGAGGATGCAGCTTTTGAAACTCCAATGTATTGAAAATGTGTTGAGACTCTATTGATACGAAAAAATATGTTAAAAAAAACAATCGCATTCCTCCTTTTTGCAGTCGGTTGAAGAATACCCGTGCCCGATGTAGCACTAAAGGATTTACTTATCTATTCAATAAGTACGTTTATGTCATTAATTATTTAAGTGACATGGTGTATCTTCAATCGAGATACGATTAACGCACTAACTATTTACCCGGAGACCGACTATATTAATCCATACTAATATTATAAATGCGAAAGTAACTCTGTCTGTCGGTCTGTCTGTCTGTCTGTCTGTCTGTTACGCTTTCCCGCTTAAACCTCTAAACCGATTTTGATGAAATTTGGCACAGACAATCTTTGGACCCTGAGAAAGAACATAGGCTGCCTTTTATCCCGGAAAAATATGATGTTCCCGAGGGAAATCTAAAAAGCGCGATATAACCGAACTCCACGCGGGCGAAGCCGCGGGCGGAAAGCTAGTTTATTATAAAATAGTGCTTGACCGCAATCGACTATTTTATTCGGATCGCGATTTATTCGGATCATTAAGAGCCTATTCACAAAAAAAAAAAAAAAACTGAGTGAATAGGAAGGAAGACGGTAGTTGAGCGAGGTGATGCAATGTTAATCCCAACAACACGACCAACGATGCTGCGCAAGAGGGAAATTGATCTGGAGACCCTCCACGACCAAACTCCCGACACAACAACATTTGGCGTATCGTACCCGACACACATCGCATCACAACTGCTTAGACCCGTCCTCCGTACGGCTTCACGCCGGAACACGATGAATAGCTTGGCGGCAAGACTTTGTCTGATTTTTCTGCCGGCAGCCGATGTTATGGCCTACCATCGACTTACGAATTGCAAGTCCTAGCTTCAAACCCAGGACGATGCCTTAGTTGTGTAAATCATTTTAGTAATAATACTTTCAAAACGGTGAAAGAAAACATCTTGAGGCAACCAGCATGTCCTACGTTATCTAAGAACGTACCTGGGTCCGCGTGGCTCACTACGGCTCCCTCATCCCTCTTGAAAAGAGAAGACCTTTGTCTCAGTAGTAGAAACATTATAGGCTGAACAATAGGACGTCACTTTTTACAATTAGTTTACTACCGGCCGCCAGCGACTTCCTTCGCGTGCTTTAGTTATGCTCCGCTCCTATTGGTCGCAGCGTGATCTTATATAGCCTAAAGCCTTTCTGGATTAATGGGCTATCCAACGCAAAATGAATTTTTCAAATCGGACCAGTAGTTCCTGAGATTAGCGCGTTCAAACAAACAAACTCTTCCGCTTTATATATTAGTAGGTATAGATTAGAATCATAATCACTACTTATTATAAAACAAGGCCCATTCTTTTTCCCTATGTCCATTTGTATGACTAAATCTTTAAAACTGCGCAACGGATTTTGATTTGGTTTTTTGGCGAAATACTATTATTTTTGAGGTTTCTTATGTGGAGTCGCAAATAATTACATTTTTTCCGCGTTTGCAGTGAAACATTGGCTGAACCCCACGAGATTTATCAAAATAATGTACTGATTAGGTATTGTACATATTGAAAAAGTCTACATAAAATTCCGAGTTGGTTTATTTCTGTATCTTATGGATATCACACAATAAAATTTTTTTGTCATTTACATTTTACGAGAAATACTGGCCAATTTTCGAAGCGATTTTAACCAATACAGCATAAATCCTTATTCAATTTAATACCTTAAATACATTGTTGATTTAATATAGATTTTTATCGCCCGTTACAGCAATGGATATTTTCGAGATTTAAAAAATGCGGTGCGTCGCGTTTGCAGCGCTACCGTCCGGCCGCGGCCGGGGCGTCGGTAGAGGCGGACTGCTATGTTTTTTCACAGTTTTTCTGTAGTGTATTTAGTATGAGCATTGCACCCGTGCGAAGCCGGGGCGGGTCGCTAGTACATATATATAAAGTTATACCAAAAAAATAAAATAGAACATAATTATTGTACATTTGTGTTTCTGGGTTTTCCTGTTACATTAATGTAATGGAATAAAAACCTTTTGGGTTTTTATACAAAAGAACAAATGAAAAAAAAAAAATACTGCCGTATCAAATATCTGATTCCGTTAGCGTTTCACTAAGCTATATTGATGCCCGCTGACCATTGCAGCTGGACAATGTGTTTTATTCTAAAATTTTCATTGCCATGAAACATTATGAAATGTAATGTAGATATTATTATCCATTAGAATATCTGTTAGAACCCAGAGTGCCAAGTATCTGTTTATATAAATAGTAATAAACCTCAAACATTTACCTATTGTTATAAAGGTACCTAACTTGAAAACACTGAATAAAAACTCTTCAATACTTTTTTCTACGAACCTCTTAGTATCTAACCCTCTTAACGTTATTTAACAGACAAATGCTTAATTAACATTATGCTAACTTAATTTCACGACTAATAAGTAAGAGTCTTTTATTTTCCATAAAAAAAAGTTTAATTATTCAAGAACCGGTACTGTTGCTGAATATTAATTGGTGAAGGCTGTTTTATTATGAAGGACGCAAAGGTATTATGTTGCAGTCGAGCAATTTGCGAAGCGGCGAAATGTTGTTGGTTCGGACGACGAATTGTCGGGACTACAGTTGACATTCCATTTACTTGGTGATTTCGTGAAAATATGGAAATGAATGCGACGCTTTGGAAATGGTGGAATTATTGAGTTCAATTTGGAATTATGATTTGAGTTTTAAGTAAATTTGATCAATGATTTGATCAGCCGATAATGTAGCCACTACTGGGACACGGCCTTTTCTGTCTAAGAGGGAGCCTTATCACATTTCTTTAAATCTTTGATTCCAGAGCATGCCAGTTTCCGCACGATCATTTAATTTTTAGTTCACCGTTTTAAGAGCAGTGGTGGTAGGCCATAACATCGACTGCCGGCAGAAGTTACCACCCACCAGACAAAGTCTTGCCGCCAAGCGATTCGTCGTGTTCCGGCATGGTGTTTGGTAAAGCCGGAGGACGGGCAGAGAGTCTGAGCAGTTATATTTGCGATGTGTGCTGGTTACGATGCGCCAAATGTTGTTGTGTCGGGAGTTTGGCCGTGGAGGGTCTCCAGATCAATCTCCCTCTGGCGCAGCATCGTTGGTCGTGTTGTTGGGTTTAACATTGCGTCACCTCGCTCGCCTGCCGTGTTCCTTCCTATGTACTCAGTTTTCTTGAGTGAATATGCTTAATAATACAACGCGCTTTACCATCAACAGTTGCATCACTGCTAACTATCAGGCGGGATTGAGGTCAAGCACGAGTTTATGATTATTAAAAAAAAAAAATACAATTTACACAAAGTAAAATACTTGTCTGGGTTTGAAACTTCGACGAACCACTCGTAGGTCGTGGCCACAAGCACGCGCTTGTTAGATTATTTACGTTTTTATAAAGATATCACACTATAAAACACAATCATATACAAAAGAAATCAATGTCAGTCTATGAGATGACAGATGTTATTGACAAATGTACGGTTACGTTCCATTCAACAATATTATTTTACCAACATTATTAGGTTGGAAACAAGTTAATGAAGCAAAATAAAAGTAACTTTATTTAACATTTTCATAAGAGAGATTTCATAAACTGATGTTAGAATTTTTATGTAAACAATTATCATCGAGACTATTGTGATTCCTAAACGTAGGGATTGACTTATGTTTCCGAACGAATCTATGGTTCACTGCTAACTGAAATCGTTTCCGAACGAATCTATGGTTCACTGCTAACTGAAATCAAATCACACAATTATTTATGTTAATATTGTTATAAATGTTAATATAACAATTAATGATACCTAAAATGTTTGTTATGATTTTATATTGTAATTCAAATAAGAAATTACTTACTTTAGAATGATTCTCTGAACTCTGAGGATGTCAGTATTTTATCTAGCTTTATATACAGCTTATAAAAGAACAAGTAATTAATTGTAATAATACTTTAATAATATTTAAAACAGTTTAATTATATTTTCAAGGGTTCTTCATAGCTATGCTAAAAGTTATTTTTAGTAAGATGTGATGCTCTTTGCTGATTGGTTCAAAGATGGACGAGTTATTTGTTTACATTATAATGTTGTTAAAATTAATATATTTCAAGGACTATAGTAAACATTTAATATATTGCTTAGTGATGCTAATATGTTTCAAAACGATTCTAAAACATAACATTTGTTTATAATCTCGTATATCTGAAGTAATTTTACCCACACACGATACTCGTTTGTGATTGGTCTAAAAGAGCGGTATCTTAGAGGGTTATATAAGGCTAAGATGTAGCCGGCTCTGGACAGTCTGAGTCGAGAATTCTAAAAGTTATAACTAATAAGTATAAGTGAATAATATATCTGAAGGAACTGCACCAAATTGCTGTAAGTAAAGAAGTCATTAAACATTGTTATAGATTTATGATTATAATGTATATTGTGTGTTATTTAACTTGGGAATACTTTCCTGGCTAATGGTATTATGTTGCTATACTTCTAAGTACTCTTGGACTGCTGTCCAAGAGTTAGAAGTTAGTGTATTTTAAAGATAACATTGACAAAGAATGAAACATATTGATTGATATGTTGTCATGTTTCCAAGGAGTTTCTTGTCCAGTTCTTCTCCTTGAATGACCTAGTTTTGCGAACGGACAACTACCTTACTTTATAAATTTGTGTCAAGTCTAAATTGAAATAAAATATCTAGTCTTGTCTGTCCGTGCTTTACTTTATAAAACCCTATTTCCCTACAAGATATATTCGTATAAACAGTCACACACTAAATAACTAGCTAGTAACTATCCTGATGTGCAAAGCTTATAATAAATAAGCTTTGCTTTGAGAAATTAGACCTTAGATGTTTAGGCCATTACATTCCTGTACATATTTACACATACTTATAATTTTATATATAGGTATGTGTATTACCCAAGTCATAAAATCTCTTACGCTCATCACGTCTTCTCTACGTTATTATTTTAGATCCGGTTTCATCCCTTATCATTATCGAATTAAATGTTTACATCTAAGCACAACATTTTTGATTGAATCTTCAAGTGATCGGTTGTGGACAATTCAAATGACGACCTTATCAAACATTTGAGATGGGTTTGTAATATTACCCAACAAACGTTGTAATAAATCATTTACGAACATTTTTTTTTTTAATTAACGTCAAAGTAATATCTTGAATTATTGATAAAATATTTAATATTCAAAATATTAAATGTATAAGTAACGTTCAATAATATTTAAGTACATACATTATATGACATATCTGTGTCAAATACCATTCATTGTTCTGAAACAGTGAATAATAGTACATTATGGTACTAGTGTGTAACATTGGTGATTACCTCCGAGGCGCTATTGAGATCCGAGCCGTAGGCGAGGGTCTTAAGAGAGCCGAGGACGGTAATCATCAATACACACGTGTATCATACGACGTTTTTCAACACACTTGTGAATAAAATAATAACAAAAACTCATTTTATTTAGTACTTTCATACATCTTAACAATTTTATAGAATGGACCGTGTATGGTGAATGACCTCGGAATTGATCGTGATCGTGATAGGTATCTTCATTAAAAGCATCTGGCCATGGTTCTCGGTTTTACGGTTATATTTGTTAATTCTTGTATCCTACAGGCCAGTTACACTAAATATTAAAGCAACCTGAAAAAAAGAAACAATAATTAAATTGAACACACGACACAGGCTGAAGTCGCGTAGATACTTATTTAAAATTAATTTAACGAACCTTAGTAGCCAGATATTGGTTATCTGGAGCTTCTTTTATATTTTTTTCAATATCGTCAGATGACAAAGCCTTTGATTTCTTGCTTCTAAATCTATCGGATAGTCTCTTTAGATAAGCTGACAAATAATATCTTTTTTCTTACTCCTCCGCCATTCTTTTCTGATTAATTTCGTTGCGGGACCCAAGACAGTTGAAACGTTTCTCCGGGACTCGTCGGGCTTCATTGCTCGGCGTTTTTCTGGCGGTCTCCACTGTTGATTCTGGCTTTCAGGAGTTGCAGTGGGTTGGGAACAGTGTGGCGGGTTTTGTCCCATTTAAGAAGCTGACAAATTAGAGTATGTTTTCAAGTTCACTTCATTCTTTGTTCACACTGTACTTTTTAATATTGAGTATAAACACCACAAAGAGCTAGGTTTGTACTTAGAAGATAATTCTTTAAGGTACGCCATGAACACATTTTCTGAAAAGTCTGCGTATTCTTGCTGTTTTGCCATTTTATGAAATTTTGGTACGATATTAGATATTTTTCCTTGGAGTTTTCAGATAGTAAACTTTGCATACGGTTAAGGGCTTCAGATCTTATATCGAGCGGTGTACAACATAAATAATTTTCTTCGTGTTATGTATGTGTATCCGAAGCGCACACGCAAGCGCGCCACCTACTATTGTCCCGTTGATTGAGACCCTGTACGTGTACGAATAAATCAGTGCGTTGCTAGCTACAGAACCTTTCACTTGTGTACCCCCTTCCCGCGTCCGCGTAGATACTATACGTAACACTTCGCAACTACTACTTGTAGATATTTTAATTAATAAATAACTATAATATTAATTGCAAGAGTGAAATCGAGTTGTGAAAAATTTTTCACTATCGCGGGAAAAATAATCAGTGTACCTATGCGCGCGCATTGCAATCGGCCACAGACTAAAGGAGTGAGGTTTTTTTATTATTTTTGGCGCATAGGTTTTGCGCCTATACTGCCACGTACAAAATGGGGGAATTTAAACTCTTATTACATAGACAAAAAAATTATATGTGAGTGGCAGATTTATTTATTAAACACGTACGAGTTAAAATTATCTATTTATACAAGAAGTTGCATGAAATGAGCAATGGGAACATTAATTTATTTGTTCTATTGAAAAAAACTTACTAGTGAGTTATAGTTTTTTTTTTTGTCACAGTTTGATTATGGATGTCATTATGTGCCTAATTGCGGTGTCCATAGAGCCACTTTATGAGCAAGTGTGTTGAAAAATAATATGCCTTTTCGATCAGATATGACAGTTAACATCTAAACGAAAAGGTATATTATATACTAAATTATAGTATATTATATGACGGCGCGCTGATTATTAAAATTAATAAGAAAGATCGTAACTTGATTTAATCAATATTGTTTTAGTCGACTCGATTCGAGTAAAATTTAAATTTGAGCGGGTAACCCCGAATAGAGTAGTAGGCGTGATTTAAAGGGGTGGCAACTGTCATATCATTGACAGCTGCCGACGGAAAAGCACGCGCTCTAATCTATTGGCTCTTATCTGTTTTAATCTGAGATTATCATTATAATCCCTTAATATTAAAGTGATCTAAGTGTCTGTACAGTTAAAATAATAAGAATCGAACATCACACTATAGTTATAGTTATTTTTCAACGTTTTATCGAAAGTACCGCCCACGATGGATGAGAATCATGGGATGAGAAGACACTTCAATTATCCGGAACTTCGGCCTCGCCTTCCTGACGGTTTACCCCGACATATATTATATAATTATATTATTCTATTGAAGACTTTCTTAATGACAAAATATGAATTTTATTTGTAATTGGTTCTTGATCGGTGTCATCCATACTAATATTATAAATGCGAAAGTAACTCTGTCTGTCTGTCTGTTACGCTTTCCCGCTTAAACCTCTTAAGCGATTTTGATGAAATTTGGCACAGACAATCTTTAGACCCTGAGAAAGAACATAGGCTACCTATTATCCCGGAAAAATTTGATGTACCCGCGGGAAATCTAAAAAACGCGATATAACCGAACTCCACGCGGGCGAAGCCGCGGGCGGAAAGCTAGTATAACTATATTGATAAGTATTCTTTTTTTTACTATATAATCTAACACTCTATAACTGACATTATTAATTTGTATCATCATTCTATTATTATTAGTACATGTTTTTTAACTGAAATTCTTAATTAGTACCATTACTTTATTATAATTTGTGCATCATTTGTAAGTAGCCCATACAAATCGTAATATATTTGACTGTAACAAATTTTAATCTATGCACCAGCTGGTACTGGCGGTCTGGCTCGAGGCCCGGCTCGCTGACGTTTCGGGTAACACAGATGCGACCCACGCACGTACGGGAGTCATGCATGACGTTCCCACGCCTGATCCGAGGAGGCTTAGGTCAGTCAGGAATAGTGGATCAGCATCAGTTGTGGGTCGATCGTTCGTTCAAGCGATACCCGTTGCAGGTGTGAGATGAAACATCGGTATGGTTTTAGTCAGTTTGAGTCTGAATGTTTTCTACTCAGGCAGAAAAATATAGAAAAGTTTAGAACAGTGAAGTGCAAGCAAAGCAAGCGTGTCAGACGGCGGCCGGCGAGCGTCAGGTCCCCTTCTATTGTTGGTATTGTGGGCTGCGGCTTCAGCTAGATGAGGGTAACAGTAGATGTTTCCTGAAATGTACTTTTTCAATATTAAGTACAGAAAATAAAGTCAACTGAATGTTTTAGAAAAAGCGCATAATACAATCAAAAAATAATGATTTGTAATGTAATTTACCAGTTATACATTCTCACACTTATTTGCCTGTTTGTCCTGCAGGTCAGAATTAGTATTCCATTACTGTTAGGCTGTTCTGATTATATTCCGCCTACACTGTACCTTTATCTCGCGTTTTTTACTTTTAAAATCCTTAAACTTTTTATTTCTTAGTGTACTTTTCTTGTCGTTATACGACAGAATGATGATCAAATTCATACTATTATTATAAATGCGAAAGTATCTCTGTCTGTCTGTCTGTCTGGCTTTCACGGCAAAACTAATGAACGCTTATTTTATATCAACTGAGCTCTTTCGGTTCGAAGCTTACGCGGGTGAAACCGCGGGGCACAGCCAGTTATATCGACGGTCCCTACGTATATAAAGTCATGTCGAGAATGGCATTTTTTTTTTATTGTATTATTGGCTTTAGATTATCCATGCGCACATACTGACATAAGATTTTTTTTTAAATTTATTTACTTACATGGTTTTACAAATCGTATAAAAGAACAAGTATTATAAATACAACGAATAAATGTCGTAGATGCGGACATCAATACATATCTTTTTGTACGGTGTTTTAAAATGCGTGCCACTCGGTGCGAACGCGGTCTTGTCAGACTTGTCGTTATTTACCCCCCGTATTTATTCCCCGAACGTAACAAGTCGTTGCTTCGTTGTTCGTGTGACGAAACAATATTAATGTTTTGACGCAGTTTAGATTTATAGGTGTGTTATTCAGTTATAATTACTTATATTACCTCCAATCAATCAATGTAAATAAAAAATCAACCAATGGCACACATGTACCATGCAATAAAAAATAACACCTCCCCAACTTATGATGATAAACTGAAACACAAGTCACACATTGATAACAAAAAACTTGCCAGGGAATTGAATAATGTTGACAAAATTGAAGCTCAATCAAATCCTTCCGATATTCGCACAGCAATGTTTGACTTTCAAAAATTCCACATGGCGAAATTCATCATCAACCTTTTTATCGTCCCACTGCTGGGCACAGGTCTCCTCTCATACAGAGAATGATTGAGCGTAATCACCACGCTTGCTCAATGCGGGTTGGCGATTTCAGACTTATAAAGTCCAGGTTTCCTCAAGATGTTTTCCTTCACCTTCAGTCATTGGTGTCCAAGATATACTTAGAAAGTACATGGCGAAATTAGTGTGCTGTATTATAAAAGAAAATTATCTGTATAATTTTACTGTTTTTGACGCCGGATTAAAGAAGTGGCTAGTTGTTTGTTTTCTTTTGATCAACAAAAGATTAAAGCTAAATTATAAACAAGGTTAAAGCTGGTGTTAAAGATTTTAGATCCTGGTCAGACAACTGTGCTGGTCAGAACCGCAATCGCATTGTTTTTTTTATGTACTTGTATGCGAGCGATAGATTTAAGGTAAATGTGTCCCATCGATTCCCAGAAATGAGGTAGATAGCGTTCACGCATTAATAGAGCGAACATCAAAAAATAAACTAATTTACACACCAGATGAATTGAACACAGAAGACTGGTTGTTTGGCCTAAACAGAATAGTCCACAGTTGTTGAACTAGACCAAGACTTAGTCTTGGATTTTAAAGCTTGGATGCGTATTAAAAACTGGTTAAAAGATACAAATTCAGAGAAAATTTCTTGGAGTAAGGTAAGAGAAGTAACGTGCAACGTACGGAGGATGGGTCTGAGCAGTTGTATGGCGATGTGTGCCGGGTTTGATGCGCCAAATGTTATTGTGTCGGTAGTTTGATCGTAGAGGGTCTCCAGATTGATCTCCCTCTGGTGCAGCGGCGTTGGTCGTGTTGTTGGGTTTAACATTGCATCACCTTTTTTTTTGTTTTTTCGGGGTGGAAATCCTCATAGGATGTCCGCCAAATTCAGACTTAACGTGTAGCGTAACGTAAGAAGTAACGTGCAACGTACGGAGGATGGGTCTGAGCAGTTGTATGGCGATGTGTGTCGGGTTTGATGCGCCAAATGTTATGGTGTCAGGAGTTTGGTCGTGGAGAGTCTCCAGATCAATCTCCCTCTAGCGCAGCATCGTTTGGTCGTGTTGGTCTTGGGTTTAACATTGCATCACCTCGCTCAACTGCCGTCTTCCTTCCTACTCACTAAGATTTTTAAGTGAACAGGCTTAATAAAATTGTGCGCTTTACCATCAACGATTGCATCACTGCTTACCATCAGGCGGGATTGTAGTCAAGCACTAGTTAATATTTTTTTTAAAAAAAACAAGGGAATAATCCAGACGTAATAGAATTTAAGTACGACTTTTCTGAAGAAAATTTAAGAAAACTTAACTGTAGCAATGATTTGAAATTGACTAGAGGGAGTAGAAAGAAGGAACAAGAAACAAATCTAGAAAAGTTGTACAATAATCCTATTCCTATCGCTGAAGTTAAATATAGAGACCTGATTAGTTTATGTGATACATTGATTATTCTAAATAAGTATCATGACTTCTATAGAAACCATAAGCATAGTAAGGAAGACCAGGACAGTGACGAAGAAGATTATTAAATTTACCTTTACTTTTTTATACAGTTTGTTAATTGTTATTTAACTACCAAGGGAACTTTATTAGTAATAAGATGAATCAGTCTGAATAAAGCTATGATGATTGTTAAATGTTACCAATTAGGTGATAAAGATGAGGCATATATTTAGGTACTCAAACAATGCTGTGATGATTATTAAATTTTACTTATTAGCTCATTAGGTAGTTAATTAAACTGAAGTATCTACTTAATAAAACTGTGATGGTAAGAAAATACTAGGTACCAAATGCATTGCTAGACATGATAAAGCTGAGCCACATGCTTAAAACTAAAATTGACAATTATTACTAATATTAGACAACAGTGATTTATTATGTTTGGTTCCTATTTCAGTGAGCCTATAGGTACGTATTATTTAGATGCTAAGAATATTATTGTTAAATAATAAATAATGTTGAATTTATAAACCCTGTTTAATTAATAAAGCGCAGACCTGATAATTTTAAAAGACATGTCTTTATTTACACTACATGAACTAAAGTCCTACCCCGAATGACGTATAAAGTGATGTCTTCATTTAAGTACTTTTTATATCCATGGGTGACGATTTTAGGATGTTTTACGCATTGATTTAAAAACAGTAACATAATCCAGTAACTTAAGTGGCAGTGGGCAGCAGTCCAGCTCGGCTAGGCAGCGTTCGCGAAGCTACGCTACATCTCCGCGTCGTCCAAGATACCACAGTGTCACAAGACTAAAATCTTTGATCAGTGTATGTTTCTAGTGATGACTTACGGAACTGAAACGTGGTCGCTCACAATGAGCCTCATACGAAGGCTAAGAAATACACAAAGGGCGATGGAAGGACCTATGCTCGGAATTTCTCGGCGCGATCGAATCAGAGATGAGGAGATCCGCAGAAGAACCAAAGTCACCGACATAGCCCTTCAAGTCGCTAAAATTAAGTGGCACATTGCTCGTAGAACCGATGGCCGATGGGGCAGCAAGGTTCTGGAGTGGCGGCCACGTACTGGAAGACGCAGCGTAGAGAGACCCCCAACAAGGTGGACCGATGACCTGGTGAAGATCGCGGGAAGCCGATGGATGCGGGCAGCACAAGACCGGTCATCGTGGAAAGCCTTGAGGGAGGCCTTTGTCCAGCAGTGGACATCTATAGGCTGAGGAAGAAGAATAAGAAGAACATAATCCTACATTTTCTTAAAACATTATTTAAATTCTATATCAGACACTATTCTTTTTATTTCCTACGTATAAAAAGGTATCATAGACATGACTGACATACTTCTATTTTATTATCGGCGAAGAAACGGTTATCTATTAGTTTTTTCAAGAAAACGTAAAAATTAACATATGGTGTAAATATCATTATAAAGCTCTTAAAATTGTTAAAATATTCTAGAAAGAAGATATTTATTATTGGTCATAGAATTATTTCCAGAGCGTGTTGAACATTACGCTCTCCTGTAAACCTCGGTTTTTGGCTAGTTATTTGTACGTAGGAGCCGTCGATATTATAAATATATGATTCGATCACATGAAATTGGGTTATATGTTTTATATCACATGGAAATTATGTCATTTAAACGTTATTTCAAATGCCTTTACACCGTATGTTTATAAATCCACTAAAAAATGCAGCAACAGGAGCTCTCATACGACCTACCTAAAGCTATAGCTTAGGACGCTCTGGTGTGAGATTAGAAGAAGTAAACATGAGGACTTTGTCGGCCATCATTATAACGTAGTCGTTCGGTGACACTTTACGACACCCGCCGGCCCTATACTCATATCGTAACTTTTGTGTTATACCTTCATATTATTATTATTGTTTACGACTTTACTTACGTTGATATTACGAAATCTCCCAGCTTATCATCCTTTTCAATGAAGTTTTAAGTAGTATTTTGTTTTAGAAAGGTACATAAGTATCTACATTATTCTGCTATAAACCTATTACATATCTGACATGATGATACCGTTTTCAAGTTATTCCGTTGCTATCCACAGCAGCCACAAAACACATTCAAGCCTAACCCTTCGAACCCCATAGTTTTTGCGCTATCAACCACTATGAAATGACGTCACAAACATAGACAAACGGGCTCGTGTTAACCCTCTATTGTGGAGCATAAAGCCGCTAGGTATTACGGGCACGTGTATATTGAACTGCACCTTAATCAATGGGGTCATAGAGCACACAGTTAGTGTACGATAGATGGACAATGTACCTGCATGTAAGACCTGACCTGCCCTAGTCCTTTAGAATTGTCTTATAGGTACTGTGTTGGCACATAAAAAAAAAACCGGCCAAGTGCGTGTCGGACTGACGCACAAAGGGTTCCGTACCATTGATTTATGAAATTAAAAGAATTTAAGTTATTTGTATTAAAGATTACGCGGTAATAAGCGGTTTAAGATTTACGAGATCAAAAAAAAAACTTACTAGATTTCGTTCAAAACAATTTTCATTGCTAGTTTTTATAGTAATGTACATCATATGTTTTTTTTTTATATGTCGCAGATACCGACGGCGGAGCGACAGGGTCCTCGCCATGTTGGTGTGGTGGCAAGGGCTCCATTTCGTAGGTAGCGTTTTGAATTGAAACACGAAGATGTAACCTCAATTTTATAAAGTAAAACTAAACAGAAAATAACAGTTGATAATAATTTAAACAGGTAAACCGACAGTTTCGGTTCGGAGAAGTGCCTTGGCCCGCGTCTCGATCCAAAGTGCCCGTTCGACCACCTTCACTTTCCGAAACGACTCTGTCCTCGTGCCGCCAAAAATAACGTCACTGCGTTTACCCTACTACTAAACAAATCAAATTAGCAACGTTCACAAAAATACTTCCGCTTCCATCCACGACATATATATTATAAACTAGCGCTTGACCGCAATCCTGCCTGATGGTAAGCAGTGACGCAATCGTTGATGGTAAAGCGCACTAGTTTATTAAGAGTCTATTCACTCTAGCCTTGAAGACACTCAAATTGTAGTCCGACGGAAACACCGCCGCTGGCAAATTATTCCAGTCCCTCGATGTACGCGGTATAAAGGAAAGCTCGATATCATTTTTAAAGACCTATCCATAGATAAGTACACGTATGTGTTTGATAAAAAAAAAACAAATTAGTCTCAATTCTAAGTATGGGGAGCCTCCAATATTTATTATTATTTTTTTATTTTTGCATCAAAATCTTAATGCGGTTCACAGAATACATCTACCTACCAAGTTTCAACAGTATAGCTCTTATAGTTTCGGAAAAAAATGGCTGTGACATACGGACGGACAGACGGACAGACAGACATGACGAATCTATAAGGGTTCCGTTTTTTGCCATTTGGTTACGGAACCCTAAAAATACCTACTGGTCAGTATGGTATTGATATTAATGGTAAATAATTTTATTTTGTAAGTAATTTTGTACAAACACTTAAAAGCCCGTTGGGTCCGACGAGTTCTTGAGTGGCGACCACGCACCAGAAGACGCAGCGGGGATAGGCCCCCGATAAGGTGGACTGACAACCTGGTGAAGGTCGCGGGAACCTCTGGATGTGGGAGGCGTAGGACCAGTCGTCGTGGAGATCCTTGGGGGAGGCCTATGTCCAGCAGTGGAGGTCTTTCGGCTGAAATGATGATGATGACTTTTAAAAGTCAACCATATTTTATTCTTAACAGAAAGGTCGCAACAAACTCAGAGGTCACAGTGTCTTTTAAGGTCCAGATATACAATAATACTTTGGATTGAATTTTTTAGGCTAAACTGGTTTTGCCCAATACTGTAACATATATTAAAGTTTATTAATATCAATGCATGTATAAAAAAAAGCAAAATACATTAAACACAAAGAACAAAGACTGCTGATTTTTCAGCCGTTGTTCTGTTATACAAAGAATATTAATACTATTAAAATTCATAAATAATTTTACTTATAAATCCTTCAATATTTTGTTGCAGGGATATTTAGCGCCGTCCGCATCGCTGCCGACGCGAGAGATGTTAGCAAATCGCGACGGGGTCCACGAAGACCAATATCTGCCAGGGCTGCGGGTTGGTTGAAAGAGAAACCATGGGGTTTCTCTTTCAACCAACCCGCAGCCATTGTCATGCGCCAGGGCCATCCCTGGCGCATAGGCAAGTGAAGAAACACGGGTGGGTTTTAGTCAGTAAAAGTATGACACACCCTTCCGCTCCAGCCACAGCGGGAGAGGTCATTTGATGATTCCTCATCCACACAAAAAAATAATGTTGACAATATTTACGGTTTTAAACTTTTATGAGATATTTTTGCCATTCTGTACTTTATATTATAGGTATGCCTCCATTGTTTTGGAATTATTTTGGTTCTACCAAAAATGTTCCATACCTGAAAATTATTATTATTGACATTCCATTCGCCTTCCATGCATTTAGGTATTTCCAATTTCAACGACTTCATCTGCTATGGAATTTGTTTTCAAATTTTCGCTATGAAAATCGACTAATTGGCGCTGTACAGCTTAATTTGTGTCAGATATATGAATTTTAGCCAACGACGTACGCGCGGATGCCTACATGCTTTTTTTGGAAAGTTATTCGTATTACATATTCAAACATAACGGACCTCCGTAGCGTAGGGGTTCGATCCCCACGCAGTGCAAATATTTCGTGCTTCGGAAAGCACTTTAATCCGATGGTTTTGCTTGTCATACGAACATCTAATGGCAGTCGTGACGGGATGTTGGAGCCCTCAAAAATCCAACAATTGGTCTAACTGCAATGCTTTGATTATCGACTTCGGGTTGTGGAGGTCAGACGGCAGTCGCTTGACGGAAAATATCGAAGTTTAGCCAAAATCAGCAGTTAGACTGATTAAGCGGACCCCAGACTCTAAAACTGAAAAAGCTTCGGATGCGACTAGGATTAACGCTGAGATAATGATGATGATGATGATGATATTCAAACATAACGGAATAAAAGAAGGCGCTTTACAAGAAAATAAGAAAAGTTTTAAAACTTAATATCTACTAGATTCATTGGTATTGATATTATTATATTACTTATTGATCCTAGGTTAGGCTTACAATGACAATTACTTTACAGCTGTTTGTTTCTCAACTTGACCTAAAAACTATTCGAACACCAGCCGGTCTGTTTCGAGACAGGCTATTACAGTTTTCATAATTAAAAACTAGTCTCAAAACCAGGTCGACGGGAATAACAACAACAACACTCAAAGCTTTCAGGTTTGTTTTAACTCCATTGTCTAACAAGACTCAGGATACATTGTAATATGTAACATACTTTGTCACTCATATAAGTCGGGTACAAAGAAAATCCATTGGAATAAAAAACTCAGCGGCGTAAGAAACATGGCAGAAATTACCTAACGCTCGAAAAATAAACTAACATGAATGCAGGCTTAAATTTTCCGCGACAGTGTCTCAGGGAACCTTACTTTTTCACCTTATGTTGCGGTGCAAGTTAGAAGTTAGGGCGGGCAGTAATTGAGAGCGGTAAAGCTTTCATTTGAGCACTAACATTTTGTATTCGTTTTTTTTTGGTTCTTCTTAAAAGGGCTTTCGCTAAATACTCATGCAAATGATGTATTTAGTGTAAGCGATCATGGGGAAACGTTGGAGTTCCATGAGGGCGCGCTTACCCTCCTCCTCCAATGGCATCCTGAATGTGTTTTCAGAGCGGTAGGACTCTCCCTGTCCAGAATTGTATGTGGCGAAACCACGGCGCGATCTAATATTAATCCAATAAGTGTCCAATGTTGACTCGTGTGCTCGATAGATGGCGTTGGCGTCGAGTTAGATCGCGCTATGGTTTCGTTACCGCTGTTTGTATAAGTACTTTAAGAATTATTTTTTTTTGTGTGAATCGGTTTCATAGAATAAACGCTCAATTGTACTAGTTGTACAAAGTTTGTGTTATTTCTCGCCTAACGGACCCCAGATTTTGTTCACTCCCAATATACGACTCCAAACCCACTTCAGTTAATTTATTACTAACATAAGGCTAAGCTTTACTTTTACTAACATTATATATATATTTATATATTTATACTGATATAAAATTTTTGAATTTAAATTGAATGTCATTCTTAATGAAATATTATCGGATTCTCAATTTTTTCAGTCATTAAAGAAGCTCCAACTAGCATAAGATGGTATCAAATTTAAAGTCTAATAGCTTGTAAATCCGATAACATCTGACACCTATAGCACCGGGACAACACATTTTTTTTTTTTTTTTTAATTATATGCACCCGCCATCACAGGGCATTATGAGCTATCCTACAAGATGTCCCCAGATATATTTTCTCGGATTTTAGTGCAGGAGGGGGGTGGGTTTTCTAACCTTATTTATTTTGTTTACAGTTGCGGCTAGCCCATCTTATTATTTATCTTTAATTAATATCTTATAATTTATATTCTATTATCTTATAATCTATTACATCTTTCCTTACTGATATCTATACGTATTTATTGTTTATGCTCTTACATCTATAAATCTTACATAAATAAATGTATGCACATTTATTTTTTGTCAACTTTAATGACTATATAACTACTTACTGCTATTTACTTATCTTAATCCACTTTTAACTTTTACTAGTTACATTATACATTTATTTCTAATATACCTACTATTTCTTACACCAAGTGATTAAACAGGCTTATTATTACAACTAAGTCTTATTCTAATAACTATCATTTTTAGAACTTAACTAACTTGTCTCTACAATACTTTTTAACTTAATATTACGCACTTAACATTCTCTAATTACTTATTATGCTAAAACACACTTTGTTAATTTTTATATATTTTTAAATATACAGTTTAACAAACTTATATATCTAATTCTTATTTCTCTTATTTACTATTAAGCATATATCTGTGCAATATTTGATCAGTTGATTGCAACTTGATTTGTCAGTAAGCAACTCAGACAAGTTTTGCCTGTTCAGTCTCACGCCCAGTTTTTGTTCTAGGTTGTACCTATGCACCGCATGGACCGGACAGTCTAGGAGGATGTGGAAGACGTCCTCTACAGCATCCGGCTGACAAATGCATGATGGACTCTCCCTTAACTTAAAGCGGTGTAAGTACTGGGAGAATCCACCATGCCCCGTCAAAATCTGTGTGAGCCTACCCTCAGGCTTTGCCTTAATGGCAAAGCGGTAAGTCATTTTGGCATCGGGAAGGAAGACCTTCGTGACCGACGCGGTGTCCCCGGATACGTACCTATGGTTCCATTCATCCAGAGAGGATTGTCGCAGAATCCGCTTCACGAATGAAGTTGGACACTTGTCATAGTCAGGTCTCCTTCCCGATGCCAAGGCAGCCTGTTTGGCCAGACAGTCAGCGCGCTCGTTGCCGGGCAATCCTACATGGGCCTTGACCCAAAACAAGGACACAGTCTTGCCCTGAGCCAAGGCCTTTCGTAGGAAGTCCCTTGTCTCCACAGCCAGTGGGTGGAGTGACCAATGGTTAGCGACCGTCTCCAAAGCGGCTCTCGAGTCGCTGTATAGACCATAGGTCAACTCCTTACCCTTGAGAACAACGCTCGCGGCTTTACATATGGCTAGGAGCTCCGCCTGGTAGACTGTGCAGTACTCGGACAGACAGAGCTTGATGTTCCGGAATTCGGCCTCACCATCCCACAGGGATAGCGCGGATCCGACCTTCCCATCAATTTTGCTGCCGTCGGTGAAAATTCGCACCTGCTGCACATTGTGCCTGTCCACAAGGTTTTGGTCCACCAGTTGGGCGATTTCCAAAGCCATATGTTCTGCCGGGTGAGGAGTTTCTGCAAACCTTGCCGGACACTCTATCTCTCTATCTGCCAGCTCAGGCGGGGGCGACCCTCTCTTAGCCTCGTACAATGCGGCTGCTTCTTGTACCCTGAGGTCGAGAGGAAGTATCCCCGCCAAAGCTAGAGCCGAGAGCAGGGAGACCGTCCGGTAGGATTTGCAGAGCTTCTGAGCGAAGCCTCTCTGGACTGTGTTGAGCTTCTTACGCACTCCAATCTTTTTGGCAGCGGGTGCCCACACAGCTGATGCATAGAGGACAATTGGCTCTATAGTGGCGTTGTACATTAGGCGAATGACGTCCGTGTGCAGCCCCCAGTCAACCTTAGCGGCCTTGGACAGCTGTTTGTAAATATCCAAGGCTTTCCGGCACTGCAACGCAACGTGCGCGTTGAAGGTGAGCCGGTCGTCAATGGTCAGTCCTAAAATCTTGACCTCTCGCGACATGCCAACACTGACTCCTCCCATATTCAACTGCGGGGCGTGATACTTCAGTTTCCTGGTGAGTACCATTGCGCAAGTTTTTTGTGGCGCAAACTTCAACTTGTTTCTGACACCTTGTTTCTGACACGGGACATAACATTGTATGTTTCGGATTACCGGCGTTACAATAAAACAAATACCCCCACTAGAAACTGTTGCAAGTTGTACCACACGCCAAATTCAAGCACGCCGCACCTCTAGCACCATGTAGAGAGCCTCAGTAAAAAAACCACCGTGACTAGGGCCCTTAAAATGTGGCAATTAAGATTTATATTCGCTTGGCAAATCACAAGACGGCACATCGCGGCATCGGAGCGTCCCATGCAGCGAATATTTCTTTAGCTCGGCAACTTGTTTCTGAAAATTAAATTAAAAAGCAAGATTATGAATTTGAAATACAGAAATTTGATTGTACGTTATTTATTTAGTTTTGACAGGAGCTTGGAAAGTGGAAGCTGAGCGATTGATAAGGCTTTTAATTTATAAACTGAATCAATTAAATTTTTAATAAAAACCTACAACCACAATTGGAAGACAATGAGTATAAACCTATTGAGAACTATAGAAAGTTTGAAATGGAATAAGTCTTCGGAAAATAGCAATTGCTTTCAGGGACTGCTTACTATGCAAAACTATATCCGACTGTTGGAGGTTTTACTAAAACCGGATGATTCCCGGTTGAAAGCCTCTAATCAAGCTCTATTACCACAAATAGCCAGTAACTATCACCTCCAAACTTCATAACTCAACATTTGCGACCACCACTTTTAAACATATTCAATAAGCCACAAAATAAAACTTACATTATGCAAACACGGTGCTTCCATCGTGATTTTTACAACGTATATCACTTTTATCGCCTGTCGTGCTACGTTATCACCGTGTTTTATTTGTATCTCATACCAAAAAGTCGCTGATTCTATGGTGTTATGGCTGTAATATATTTTTTATAGTTCCGAAGGATGTACGATAAAATGCGGCTTGATGTGCGATTGAAATTATCAGCGTGCCTATAAAACAGGAATGATGAGGGCTATTGTTAAACAACTGTTACTGTTTGGTGCTTTCAAGATATTATCATGGACCCTATAACGTAAATTGATTATATTTACTTTCTTGACCACTTTAAGAATCAGTCATTTACTTACCAAACGCATGACATACCGCTTCGCTACGAGCTACGTTGACTACGGCATAGCTTGCTCTTTGCTACGACCGCATCCTCTTGAAACTTTACTAGAGCTTCCTTTGTAATACAATCAAATTATTATATCTCTAACACTTGTATTTTTCCAATGTCAATATTTTTCACATAAAAATCTGGCTAAAATTCACTCGATATTTTTAAAAACCTGCTTCTTTTCAAACCCGGTGCAATTTTTAACTACCATTTTTATTTCCGTTGGAAACTAAAATGATATCACTGAATCGTAATATCGGTATTGCATTAATGCCGCGCACTATGAACACAACGCAGCCGGGAAAAATAAAATAGAGCTCTCACAGATCATTATTTCCAATTTGGCGCGGTAGTCGGTTGCATATTAAAGTTTAAATTGAACGAACACTGCGGCTCTGTGTAAGTCTGCATTAGGAGTCCCGCGGGTATGTGAGTGTCGGGACGATGGCTTAGTAAGGAGTCGGTGGCGTGAGTATGGGCTCTTTTATTTTTTCTGTCTTATTTATAGAATTGGGTCAACTGTCATATTTTAGAAATTCTACTCTATATTACACACTATGTAGCCAAGCATATTGTACGTTACGGAATTGTATCGCTGACAGAGGTGTTCGGCACTTGTACAGCTATACAGGAGCTAAACTTAGTATTCGGGAACACTGTTGGAGCTGCTGAACCTTGGACAATACTATCTTAGCATTGTGTAGATTCAATTTCTTAGTATTGTATAATTGCATGGCAAACTTGTGAGCACAATGTACGAATGTGCTGTAACTGCTGTAAGGCATTTATTTGTTGGGTTAGTCATTTTTTATAGTTGATTGTGCTCTGGCTGTTGAGAGTATGTCATGCTCACTCAAATGTCTCGCTGATGGTGGCGTGTGTCTTGTATTATTAGGTTCCCTTCAATATGGTTGAGCTGAATGATACTGATCCCTATGTCATGTTCGTGAACGGACGCCGTCAGTGGGGTCTGGTCATCTCTTAGCTGCCATGACGTATTTTAATTTCTGAATTGATTTTTGTGTGTTTTCTATGGACGCTCTCAGCGTACAATATGTTTCTGCATCTTTCTCACACGGTTGATTTCAACATGAATGATGTAATCAAATATTTGTAACAATAGCTTGAAAACTTAAAAGAGTGTCCATGGAGTTTCTTGCCCGTTCTTCTCCATAGGTACCTACTCTTTGGAATCGGCGACTAGCTTCATCTTATTGACTGACCGACCTTCTGACAATTCAAAAGTGCCTGTAACTGGTTTATTTGAAATAAATGATTTGATTTGATTTACTCTACTCCCAAATGCTATTTGAAAAGATTAAGGTATTTTAAATATCTTAGGCTGATAATTATTAAACTATCTAAAGCAGCAAACGCTCACATCTGCAGTGGCATGCTTACGACTATATTGTTATGAACTGTGCGAGCGCGCAATCAGTGGGTGTGTGAGTGATGTCGGAACATTCCATAGAAAACACACACTAAGCTCATTAATTTGTGGTATCATCACACCAGCGAGTATTATCTTTACTCCGTAAATTAATCCTACCCTTTTGACTAGATATAAGTACTTCTTCGCCAGAAAATATAATAATCCTATGCGAACCTCTCTGTCAAGAAGGAATTTTCAGCTGATCTTCTGGGGTTTAAACCTTCAGCGTGGAGGGTGCGATTAACAGTTTGCAATTAGGTGTCCCACAATTCTGCAAACTGTTTAGTTAGTGTGAATCCATTTGTTTCAAACTCGCTCACCATAAGTTGTCGCTGCAACTCGCTAATAACTCACGACCACATACAGTCTTCCTCGTATCTCTTAATTCAGTATTAAGTAGTTTTATTTTTATATAATATATATAATTGTATTTATCCAACATAAATTTAAAATATTAGAACTCTGCTTTTGTAAATGCAACAATAAACACTAATAAATTTATCTATATGTAAGTTAGTAACTATTCTTAACACATGTTCAATCCAGAAAAAAAAAATGCAAAGAGTGTAGGAGGAATATGCAATGAAATGGATGTGTTGTGAAACGGACACTCACTGAATATCTCAGAATTTTTGCACAAAAACATTCATATCGTTTTGTTATTGGCTACACTGATGAACATAGACAAACCCACAATAATGACGACTCGCGGCAGCCACTTTGCCACTTTGCCATTTTGCCACTTAGCCACCAGCGGTTACTTGCCTTGAATATTTTCGTGCAAAAATTCTAAAACATCATTCGATGTCCGTTTCACAACGCGTCCATTTCATTGCGTATTCCCCCTATGTACCACAGAAAGAGTTTTGAACTTACAGCTTTCTGATTCATGTGTCCATCTGCACGCACTTAAGCTTTAGGTCATCTTGCCTCATATCATAACGTTGAAATTATTAACTACAATCACTTGTTGACGATATATTTGCATATACCTGAAACTGGGAGAACGTAAGCTAAATTAAACGTCAAGCTATTGCTTTGGCGAGATTGCCTTTGGATTTGTGGTCGACACTGTAGCCTAACCTTGATTTTAAAACCATTAAGCCTAATGTTTCTTCAGTCATTTAAAGTACTCGTTCACTTGTCACAGAAGCTATGTTTATTTGTTCTATTCTTAGTAAAAAATACAAGACGTTATTTATATAAAACCCATCGCCGCTCCCGCTCCTCTCTTCACCAAACCTCAGCCCAATTCTCAAGGGTATGGAACAAAGTATCGCAGTTGTGTGCATAATTCACTTTATTGCATCTCTCTTCCTGCAAGGCGGTCGTCATAACTCCCGATACCTCTGCGGTGGCGCCTCACGAATACTAATCAGTTCGTTCAGCGCCACAGATCCAAGTCTTAATTCTGTAATGGAGGATTGATATTGGTGGATTTATTTGAGGTTTTCTGCAATGTTTTGTGGAATTCTGCAGTGTGTTTTGTGATATTTTTCTAATTTAGTTATAAATGTGGGTAATTGTACGGCACTTGACAACTGCCCGGTGAGACTGTGTGAAATGAAACAACGATTTCCAAGCGAGTACTAAAAAAATTTATTTTTCTGTAACCTATATATAATGATCACGGAGAATCTCGACACCGCGATTCAGAAAACGGTACAACGCCATCTGTCGAGCTTGATAGAAAACCGCGATCGAACATCCCGCCCACCATGGACAGAATGTCCAGAACTTAGTTTTTTATTATCAACTAACCGCCCACCATGAAACAAAATCAAGATTTGGTGGGAAATTAAAACAATAGTGGACTGTAATTATATTAACAACAAAATTGTGATCTTAATCTAAAACCATACAAAACCTTTATTCTAAACTTAAATTGTAACTTAACCAACAACTTTATCCTTAACATTATAGGTAATTAAACCAAGAACCGAACAAGAACATAATAATAAATTTATGACGTAATAGGAAGCACAATTAGCTTCGACACTGGTCTTTTAATAGTGGAACCTTTACAGCGCAATGTAACCACTCTTGTGATTTTGTCCGAGCCAGTATGCTTTTCAATAATGACACCATAGAGCCATCTTGCTGGTGGAAGGTCATCCTCAATGACTAACACTACATCACCCAAATTCGGTTCCACGGTTTGGTGCGCCCATTTGTTCCTTTGGTGAAACTGAACTAGATATTCACGCGACCACCTGCGCCAAAAGTCCTGAACCATACGTTGAGTCAACTGCCATCGTTTTAAGGTACTGATATTAGACTTCTCGAAATTATTCTCTGGTACGAGAAGCAAGGGCTCGCCCACTAGAAAATGACCGGGTGTTAATGGCTGTGGATCTTCGGGGTTAGTACTGATGGTGGAAATAGGCCTGGAGTTTAGACAGGCTTCTATTTGGGCAAGGACTGTTGTCAGTTCCTCAAAAGTGAGTGTGCTGGCACCAATCACTCTTTTAAGATGGTATTTGGTTGATTTCACTCCAGCTTCCCAAAGCCCCCCAAAATTAGGGGAGTGGGGTGGAATGAAGCTCCAGGTGGTTCCGTTGGTTGCTAACCAATCGGCAATATCAGTTACTATGCCGGACCTTTCGTGGTTGAACAATGCTTTCAACTCCTTGTTAGCTCCAACAAACGTAGTGCCGTTATCACTCCACAGTTCACCGCAAATGCCTCTCCTCGCTGTAAAGCGCTTAAAGGCTGCTAAAAAGGCTTGGGATGTCATGTCACTGACAACTTCTAAATGTATGGCTCGAGTAGCCATACATACGAACAAACATATATATCCTTTGGTGGAGTGATAACCGCGACCTTTGCTAGGACGGACACTAATAGGACCTGCATAGTCCACGCCACTTCTAAAGAAAGGTCGGCTGGCATTGACCCTAGCAGAGGGCAATGACCCCATCAAAGGATGTACAGACCGAGCGGAATGACGTATGCAAATAACACATTTGCGTACGTAGTGCCTAACGATACTTTTGGCATTTATTATCCAATGTTTGGATCGTAAGTAATTGAGAATCAACTGAGGCCCACCGTGCAACGTTCTCTCATGAGCATCGGCTATTAAGAGGTGGGTTAAATGTGACTTACGAGGAAGAATTACAGGATGCTTCGAGTCTTCGTGCAGGTTGGCTCTGTGTAACCTACCACTAACTCTCAAAATTTGTTCCCGATCTAGGTAAGGATTGAGCGAGGTAAGTACCCCCTTTTTATTTATTTCACCCTTTATCTTTAAATTATCCATCTCCGATCCGAAATGTTCCCTTTGACACAATTTAATGCAGGTAAGTAATGCCCCTTGGATTTCAGAATGTGTTAAAAATTTATCGAATTTTGTAGTATAGTTTTTGTTTTTAAACTTCAAAAACCTTTTACAGTAAGCTACTACTCTGGTAAGTTTTCTAAGAGATGAATATTTTGAAATTATAGAATCATCACTTGTTTCCCTTACTACTGTGTTGCATGTTACTACAGATTTTCTCTCCTCAAGGTTAGTTTCTTTAATTCCTCGTCTACTATAATGAATTTCTTTATTTTTCAGCCAACTAGGTCCTTGTGTCCACAACTCTAGGTTAGCGCACTCAGAGGGATTCACACCGCGCGATGCACTGTCTGCGGGATTGTCATTGAACTGCACGTGTGACCACTGATTCTTAAATTCCGGATCCTTTAATAATTTATTCTCTAGGTTGATAAAGCGTCTACGGGCAATGACCTCTGATCCCTCAGATGTACAACTGGGCGCATTTGTTTTGAACGGTAGCCTTACAATATACCTCCCGATCGCGTCGCGTTTTGTAGTTTTAGAGTAAAAATCCTCGCATTGTTGTTCTTCTTCAGTCAACATTACACTACGGACTGAGGGCTCAGACTCCAACTCCCAAAACTTACGTAAAAGGCCATTGACATCCGCTGACTGTACTACTGTATGATAACATACTGACCTAGAGATTGCCGACAATGGGATCTCACCAGACAAGATCCAGCCTAATTTTGTGTTCTGAGCCACTAGAGAACCTGGCGCACCCTTGACTAAACCATCCAATAAAACTTCTCCGACTACACGCGTACTCAAAAGTAAATCAATTTTCCCTGGCGTTTTAAAGGTTGGATCAGCTAATTTTAAGGACAAGAAAGAAGGCGATACTTGAATGATCTTCTTCTCGGGTAGACGGGATGTCAGTTTATTCAATACATATGCATCGACGTATAAAATAAAGGTGGGATCTACACGTGATTGTAATTTAAAGCGAACTATCCATTTAGAGGGAATTGAGTTTCCTTCGCCATCGCCTAGACGAAGTATGTCGGTGCGAGCAGGTGATTTCCTAAGCCCGAGCAACTGTACTGCAGCCTCTGTGATGAAAGAGACTTGAGAGCCCTGATCCATCAGAGCTCTTAAAACAACAGCAGTACCAATTTTTGACTCAACGTTGACCAAGGCTGTGGCTAATAGCCCTTGGTTGTGAACATCCGCAAAACAACAAGTGGGTTTGGTATCACTTTCACTGGAAGTGGTGACTGCATTAGCTACCACAGCTTTCGTTTCTGCTGAACTATCAACAATTTCAGCAGAGTTGGCAGTTGATTTTGGGTGAAGCAATGTATGATGCTTCTTCTTACAAAGGTGACATTTAGTATGCTGACGACAAGCATAGACGGAATGGTTTGTACCTAGACAGTTGTAACACAGCTTACTGACTCGTGCAAACTCACGACGCTCGTCACAATTTTTCTTCGCAAATTCCTTACAGTGACACAATTTATGATTTCCAGAACATAATACACAATTTTGAGATGCGACATGAAAAGATTTGACATTATTATCACGAGAATGATTTTGTTTATTTGCTTTAGGATCTAAATATTCTAAGGCTCTAAACCTAGACTCCATGAAACTTTTGAACTCATCGAACGTGGGTAAGTCGTCATTGGAACTTGTACTAACTCTGAGTTCCCACAATTTACGCGACTCTGTATCTAATTTTTCGGAGCTTAAGTATACAATAATTGCATCCCAAGAGCTGACATTAATACCCAAACTGCGTAAGCCATGCAAACAGTCAACAGTTGTATCTAACAAAGTTTTAACGTTCGTCGATGATTCTTTAGTAATGGGCGACTGATGGACCAGTCGTTTGAGCATACAGTTAGCTAAAAACCTTTTGTTGTCAAACCGTTTGTTTAGAATCGACCAACACTCATTGTAATTACCCGCAGTCACGGGAATGTGTCGAAGCAGCTGTTCTGCTTCCCCTGAGAGATGACTCTTTAAATAATGGAGTTTTTGAACGTCATCCAGTGTATCATTACTATGAATTAATGACGTAAATAAATCACGAAACGTAACCCATTCGGAATACAGACCCGTGAACGTAGGTAAACTAATTTGTGGCAATTTCACATTTGAACTGGTTTGATTACAATGTTTGTTATTACTTGGCTTAAAATCTGTACATGGACTAGTTTGCAATAAGTGCTCTTTTAGTTCAGACTTGTATGTTATGTATAACTCTTCAGTTACATCATATATATCAGACGTAAAATAAATATTTCTTTTTAATTCTTCGTCTGTTACTTTTTCCACTATGCGGGTATGTGTTTCAACAAATTGTTTCCACTGCGCCTCTAATGTTTCTAATCTCGTTTCAATGTAACTTTGTGTGAGACGATCCTTAGGCGATTTTTTATAATTAATTCTACCCTTTTCAATGATTGCTTTGTTGTTTAATTGCAATTTACCTAAGGATTCCATTTTTTAAAGAAAGGCTAAATAATTTTATAAGTAATGGAATCAATTCTATAATCTAAATACAACAGACGGAAAATTAAGTATATTTTATTATATTAACAGTATTTAATTTAGGAAAAATCCTGTAGATTTCTCGTCACGACAATATTTTAAGATGCACGAAAAATATTAAGTAGTTAAGTCCAAACCACCTACTATTAAATCTTAAAGTCTTGAACACTTCTAATAATTGTACTAAGTTAACCAAGTTGATCTTCAAAATTCACTGAGAAAAAGTCTACCACATAATAAACACTGGATTGTAACTCACGGTTTTGTCTGTCAAACCTCTCCAAGCACGACGCTGCTGAGAGTGTGTCGTCGTCACTCTTGACGTCACTGCTGGTACCGCTGAGAGTGCGTCGTCACAGTTTGTGACGTCACTCTTGTTCTCGTCTCGTTGCTCTGCTGTCGTCACCGTTGCCGCATGAAGTGAGCCTCAATGCTGGTAGAGTGGTGGCGCCCCCTGGCGGAGCCGGCTGCAAACCTCGGTGCTGCACTGCTGGATTCCCACACACGCACACACGTGGATTTTACTGGCACTTCAGGGCGATCCACCACTGATTTCTATGCCTTACCAGAACGTCACAACACTCACTTTTCGACGCGATTACACTTTCCGCGATCCGACTCGTTAGGACCAAAATGTACGGCACTTGACAACTGCCCGGTGAGACTGTGTGAAATGAAACAACGATTTCCAAGCGAGTACTAAAAAAATTTATTTTTCTGTAACCTATATATAATGATCACGGAGAATCTCGACACCGCGATTCAGAAAACGGTACAACGCCATCTGTCGAGCTTGATAGAAAACCGCGATCGAACAGTAATAAAACTTTAAACTATATTCAACGACAGTTATTATACATTATTTTTTCGTTTATTTAATTTTGTAACAATTAATTATATTTTAAATATATTCATATATTTATATGTATATGAATATGTTTAAAAAAAAACATTTAAAAATATAAAAATTAGTGGCCCACAAGTATTGGGAATACGGTCTATTGTTATTATATTAAATCGTAACTTACTGTTATTTAAGAATTATTATTTTATGAATGATAAACTATACAAAAATGATAGAAATATTCGATTTTCCAATAGTTAATTAGTAGTTGCCAGCAATGCACGTGGCATTGAAAAAAAATAAGACAGAAATAAAAAAATATGTTTCTTTGTCTTGCCAATTGCCCACCAGTGCTGTTTGAAGCAGTCACCTAATCAAAACTAACTTATCATGTTTTAAAACAACTTCAAACCTATCTAGTCTACGTGGAACTTTTACAACACAATGCTCTGCTCCCTATGGTTACCGACACCTACACACTTTCAACATTGTCCCACAAAGGTGGTCTCACAAGGGCAGCCAGACTTTGTGAGCATTGCCTTAATTAGTCCAAGGCAAGGCTTCGCTCATCGAGGCTTAGTTCCGCCTCGAACATTGCAACTGTGTGAAGAATGGATTCATTGTTGCATCAGCCTTATGGGACTGAAATTGAATTAGATGAAGCCGGATAAGCTACAATTTTCAGTTTTTGAGAAAACAGTAATAACATAGAACTTTGAAATAATTAGAAGGCTTTTAAGGTTAGTCTATTTCTTTTTACATTTATACTAACAAAAGTTAAGCCTCGTTTATCTAAAGTATATTTTGAGTAGATAATGTAGGTAAAATATAGGTGGAAAAGAGCCTGTCGGATTAACATAAAACTAAATAATTTCTATCTGATTTTGTAAACGAAGTAAGCACCTGGAAAGTGTCATCAATAAACTAAAACATAATTAATTACCGAACAAGCCAGGAACCAGGAACCAACCAACCTAAAATTGCACTCATGTAGTCCATATTCTATGTCAAAAAAAAAAATATAATAAATTACCAGAAGACATTAAAGAACAGAAAAAAACCAGTATATTTTTATTTAAATTAAAGCAATACCTAATCAGGAAAAGCTACTATACGTTACAAGAATATTTAACAGATAAATTCAACAAGAACACATAACTGTAAAGAAAGGTACATTTACAAAAAAAAAAAAAACAATTTAATATACTAAAATACTTAATTATAAATAATACATTTACAATAATGAACAAATTTTAATCGAGTACCAATTAAAATAATACCGATATATTTAAAGAAATAGTTAATGAATGAATATTCAACAATTAATATAATATATATAATATAAAGAGATAGCAATTGAATAAATACTCACTATAATACAATTATTGAAAATAAATGAATAAGAATTATATAAAACTAAATAAATAAATGGAAACATGGAAGCGCTCTACCTCTCTCTCTCTCTACTTATTTAAAACTTGCTGTGCCCAACAGGGTCCATAATTGTTTCCAATACTATATTATTATATTTACCACCTGTAACTGTACATTATGGATTGCAATAAACGATTTGATTTGATTTGAACCAAATTTCTGGAAAGTAGCCCACGGTCCACAGTCATGTTTATGACTATCAAAGAAGAAGTAAATTCAATACAAAGTTCCACATTATATTATGAGCATGTAGAACGATATATAAACCAGCGAATTTTCATACACTAAACAAAAATTTTATACACTAAAGAAAAATACACATAGATAACACGTGTTTCATTCGAATAAAGATACTCAGAACGAAATATACACTGGTATCACAAAACAAAGTATTTTTCTTCGAACATAAGAGAGGTATTTCTCATTCTTTACTCGGCAAGTTTTTCACGCGTGTAGCAAGGCGGGGGGTACAATAGCGGACTGTGTTGTAAATCGCACAGTAGCGCGACTCGGAATGATTGTAAATAGGCAATAAATAGCTTACAACACGAGTTTTGTTCAGCAACACACTGGTTATTGGCAACCGATTGGGAAATCGTACGGGATGATATTGAGAACGTGACCGCTAAATATCTATTTTACGCTAAATTAGACACTTGTTGGTCAACAAATGGAAGGATTATAGAAAATATTGTAATTTTGTTTCTATTTTGATTAAATAACGATCAATTTTATTGTTTTTTGTTCTTTTTTCATAGAATGAAAATCACCTTTTAAAGTATATTTAGGTATGTGATTCTCTAAAATAAGCCTTACTTATTTGTTCTACATAAATGTAAAGGTTTAGTTCAGCGGTGGTTATTCTAACCAGCCCACCTTCATACAGAAATTTATAAGGTTTGTTGAGTCCCGAGGGTTTCTGACCATAACTGGGTATGCCTGTGCACTCGAAGAGCACCATCGCAATGGTCATAACAGCCTTCATGCAAGGCTTGCATAGGGGGCTGTTATTTATGCCTATATTGCTTGTTTAGTGTCTTGGACACTTAGCTTAATTTAATTAATGGACATAACTTCTGCTATGTTGTTCTTCTGGCGGTTTTGATTTGGTTTTTGCATGTATATTGAGTTTCTTTATCTATTATTTGCACCCAGTCTTCTGTGAAACCTGCTGATTTTGGCTCTGCTGAAGTGTTTTCGCAGTATGGGTCTAAGCTTACCGAGTTCGATGTTTCACCAGGGATTTCGATTGATGTTGGCTTTTGGTTTTCTTAGTTTGCAGCTAATATGGTACACGTCTGTAAGGTATTGTAAGAGCTTTATTACAATGTATTCCGGTTGTGCTGGTTCTTTTATGTTTATTTGTAAGAGGTGCCTAGTTAGTAGGGTGGGATGAAGGCTTTTGTACCCGCACACATTGGTTAATCGCGGGCTACATTTCCGTACGGTTTTTTTTGTGTTAGTATTTAGTGCATAGCGGATCCTTCTGTGATCTAAAGAAGCAGGTTTGCCCGATACGTACCAGTTCGTAATTAGGGTGACCCGCTTTCTGAAGCGAGCATCTGGTCTATAATTGTTTATATGTATATATTGAGATTAGTTGAAAATAAATAGGTAAATAGTACCTTTCCTCTAGGGTTCGATGTCTCGCTGCCCCAAAGCGAATGATTGGCGTTCGAAGGGATGAGACTTATAGGCCTGTCTGCGTTGTGTGTGTTTAGTATTGTCTTACTCCCGATGTTAGTGAGGCTGCGTATTCTCCTATTCCTGATCCACAGCTTTTTGATCAGTGCGATGGTTCTGAGCTAAACTCCAGAGCTCTGCTTAAGCTAGAGCCATGCCAGTCTGTCGTATTGGAGGTTTGCCTGTATAATATAGAGTGGTGTTGGCGAATATGGATGGCATTGAGGATAGGTATTATACAGTCAGTGATCTATTGAAAAATACCTCCCCCGCGTCGTATCTATAAATTTAATGGAAATTTTACTTCTATATTAACAAAAGCGTATCTTGTTGTTCCTTAAACAAAATAACAAGATACACAAATAGCACCTACATGGCTTGGAATCATTTGATTTTACGCAATTGGAACTAGACGAGAACCAAAAAACCTTCTTAACAAAAATTGCAAACTCAAACCACGTTGCCGACCAAACTTTGGCCCCGTACATTCCCAAACATATCGGCAGTTAGTTGCAATTCGCGCCACGGGCGGGTCATAAAATGTGTCGCTAGCGTCGCAGGTGGCGCGTGCAACGCCAACATTATGCACCCGCCTTTATGATACATTATTTTGCTATCGGCGTTTCGTGAGGCGATGGCTAATTTTCGGGTGAACATGCCAAGAAAAATTGTGACCCAAAAGACTAGAGAAAACCGAAAAGTATTTCTTTATTGTTTTAAAGTGTATTTGCTTTGTTATTTATTTATTAAAACAAAATAAATATATATTACTTCAATCTATTCCTATTTGTTTTCACATATTATTTCAAACACCACTAGTCCATAAATATCCAATATAATTCTCCAGTCCAATTATTATAATAATATAAAGACCGTCAAACAGAACTTCTGGCTGAAAAATTATACAAAGGTAGCGAACGATAATTACAATTAAACATTTGCTTATTAGATCTGCACTTACTACGAAAACAATATTTATCTTTAGACTGGATTTGATAAAATTAAACCCCATGTCGTATATGATGCCCCACTCGGTGAGAGGGAGTGGTTCCAGTACGGATTGGTAAATGTTACATATCTTAAAAGTTTTGGTTCTCCGTTTACCTTCGCCGTTCTGAGAGCCGTGGTGATAAAATAATTAACTCAAAACAATTTGATGGGGTTCCAACCCACGCCTACAACTAACTGTGTTCTTTGATGTATTATGGGCTGATTTTTCCATCGCAAAATAACAGTTATGTCATACAAATACTGACATATACTTATTATTCAAATACTTATTTTAAAACATCTGTCAAATTTTTCACATTATTCCTTGAATAAAGTTGATGATGATGAACAAAAAGGATGGTTGAAAACTGGACTTTATTTTTGCCCTGGCGTGGGATCAAGAAGATCAAGCTTATTAAAAAAAGCTAAGCGTATAAAGGGTAATAGGTAGGTAATATCATAGACGTGCTGATGAGCGACCGAAATGAAGATGAAAGATTCAGACTATATCACAAAGAAAGGTTAGGACAGAAAAAAGAAACGTAAGTCCAAAGCGATGTTCCCAAATCTCCATTTGAAAAATTGAAATATTCCTTCATATATTTTCCCCACCCACCCACGTTTGGCTGATGCCAAATTTCGCTGTGTAAGTAGTACATCTGCACACGATTTTTTCATACATTTGCGCGTGCCATACATTAAAGAAGCCAATTTTGGGGATTTCGCGTGACTAACAAAACGTGCAGGTCGTAACACGTGAAATCGAGGTTTCATCAAGTCATGTATTTCTTCATTTTATTGGACGGCTGTGGTTTTGATGATGCAGTTTTCATGGTTATCACTAAGTGTGTGACTCCCAAGATAATCGACAGATATGATTGAATAGTAGAAAGAACCTAACTCTTCATATTTTAGAGCCTATTGCTTTGGCTCCCATGAGGGATCAAAATGTCCGGCACTTGATAGAAGCGTTGGGACTATAGGGCGCCTCAATAACCATCACATCACAACTAAGGTGAATTTTAATACCGCTTACTCGCCGATGGCTATATATGTAAGGAAAATATGATTAAAAGTGACGGTAATCAAAAATGTTACTTGCGACCGAGCCCCAAACAACATTTTTAATAACTTGGTCTTAAAATATTTTTTTTTGTCTTTCAGTTGTGTGGGTGTTTCTTGTAACAAATGGAATAAAATATGATCAAAGTAAAATAAATATTTTATTAGTATAAGTTAGAGACTGGTGATATTTAAACACATTTATTTGTGTTGAGATCAAAGTAATTTTAATTAGAAAGCAAATAAAAAATTAATATTTTTTGTCAAAACACGACCTACACAAACATGGCTTGTCATGGAAATCTGAACATAATGTCGTAGCCTTTTTGGTCTTGTTTTTAGCAGTTTTTCCTCCTTGTGTTTATGAATTAGTTTTCTAAATATGATGTGTTTTGTGCTACATTAAATTCTCTTCGTGTTGCAACCTTCCCTTCAACTTTAGTTACGTCGATGGGTTACGTTCTCTTTGGCCTGCATGGAATATCACCTTCATCGATTGCTTTCGAAGCAAATATTCAACGAACAATTGTTGAATATTTGCTTCGAAAAACAAATTGTTTTTCTGCCCCTCGGTCGCAGCATAAGCGTTTTGGAAGGAAATTCTATACTTACAGTTATCAAGGATGACGGGGGATTTGACCGGTGCGGCTCCAATGAAATAATTCTTACATTTGCGACGCGCTGGGTATAGATTGTATACAAACTAAAATATATTATTACTTATCTTATAAGTAATAGTAGTGTCGTGACTATTTTAGGTCATTTTAATGACTGATGAAAAGTGAAAATATATTTGGATTTCCTTATGGCAGACAACTTGTCAAGTATGGTGTGACAATCTTTTAAATACATTACTGGACATTCTGCGTATCTGCATAGCTTCAATCCACTGGCTGCTTTGTTTAAGCGGATCACAATTACTACTTGTAGCTGCTAGGCTACCGTTTCATTCTCCATTCTCTTCTCGTGACATCCACTGTTTATCCAACCTCTATTCTAAACCGTATAGGTACTCTAAGAACAATCTTGACAAAAACCCTCATCCTTATAAAATATTACACACAGTCTCCCGTCAAAACCAGCTTAAATTTCATCAAGTGGGAGCGAAAAAAATAATAATTTCTTAGCCTTTTTTCGAGTAAATTCCTTTATTAGAGAGTATGCTGTGAGGGATGGTCGGTGGGGTCATAAATCAGAAGTTACCACAAAAACTAACTAAAAGTTTTGCCACGCGAAAATGATGAAACGCTCCAGAGTTTTATTCAGTTAAAGCTCAAGATAACGAAGTAATTGGTGGGGGTATTTTTGTATTTTATCTGGATATAAATAAATTTGGTTAAATTAAGTGTTTGCTGATGCCTACTACTAAAAGATTCATAGAAGGTATTCTTTTGTGAACCTTAAATCTGTTTTTTTTGTTTAAGTAATATATTTTCGCTTATAAGTAATTATATCTATTTATGTACATAATTACATTTTGAATAGAAAAATAATAATGATCTATCGATGGCGTAAGCAGGGTTCAAGCAATCGATGATTATATTTATTTATTATTATTAATAACACACACTGCACAGGTATAAAACTAATATCTACGCATTCATGGTTATTTAGAATTTAGAAAATCTTCTCCCAGAACGAATATACGAGTAATTTGGACTTATATCAAGTACCGACCTTCAATCTCGGGATGGATGGTGATGACCGTTCTGAACTTAAACATTCATGTTACAGGTTCAATCGAAGTAATCGACGTCATCAATTTTGTTGAATCAATGCCCAATAGGGCTATATTTTGTTACACCATACTTGACCAGGTTACAAGGATAGCTTAAGAGATTAGCCGAACCTCTACCTTATGAAGGTCAAACAATATTGTCTAGACTAATCACTCTGTCTGATATTTTTGTACAGATTTAAAACAAAGCCTGTCACGGTGAAAGAGAACTACAAGGTTTATTTCAAAAATCTTATTCTTTTGATCACTTTAAAATGAAACCCTTACTAAATAAAGAACGTAAATATAATATCCGTAATATTTTTATAATGGAGTACCCGTGGACGGAGACGCGGGCAAAGTGTGTATATATTGAATATCTTCTCTGATTTTTGTGTTTACCAGCGGTGAACGCTGCAGAAAACTTAAAGTAAACGCAACGCGACCATAGAGATTGCGTGCTTCCGCGGGCCGCCGCACGGCGTGACGAACGGACTCCATGTCGAACTGGCAAGCTGGCGAGTCATGGCCACGTTCTTTTAACGGTCACTAAATTTAAGTATTTAAAGTAACCCCCCAGGAATTTAGGCCTCAAAATTCAAAATTAATAAATTAAGGGAGTTTGCCAGTGCATTGTGTCAACGTGTGACTTGTCGTGATCTGGTCTGGTCGTCGACGAACTTGGTATCTGAAGGTTGGAGGTAAGTGGTTTGCCGCTTGTAGCACCTTTCTCAGAGATATATACTCCAAAGGCATCATTCTATCACATATTTACATAAAGTTTCTAATATATTGCTATCCTAAATACAGTCCACTTGAATCTTGTAACCACAGTGTTCTATAGGTATATATGTAATCTATAAATTCTGTGTGTATGTTACATTTTGAATCGAAATACTACGCGTATGTGCCGTAACCACTTGGCTATCACTGCTTCAGGCGTGACCGACTGACCGCAAACAATTTGAAAACTAACTCAATGGCTTTCAAAGTAAATCATTGCGTCCGTCATCAGTCGAGATCGTTTAGAATTTTGAAATAATATTTATAATCCATCGGTTTAGGTAGTTAACTTTAGTTAATTAGTAAACAAGTAAAATACGTAATTTCATTAACCGACTAAACGCACTTCAGGTATCATGCTACGTCGCTTGATCTCAATCCCGCCTGATGGTAAGCAGTGACGCAATCGTTGTAGAGGGCAATTATTTATTATGAGTATATTCACTCTAGCCTCGAAACATTAAAATTACCTCTAGTCGGACGGGATAGATTGCTGTAGGCAAATTATTCCATTCCCTCGATGAACGCGGTATAATCGATGAAGCGAAACGCTTCATCTGGATCGTAGTGGTGTCAACAACGTAGGAGGCAACCTTTACTTGGTAGTTAATTAAAAGTTGCCTTTGGTTTTATTTTTAATCGATGGAGTATAAACGAGAATAGTATAAACCTTGACTGTAATTAAATAGTTTGATCATAGAAAAACATACTCGGTATGTACAGAGACCTGTTACATTTTCAGTTTCTTTAGCACATGCACTGGTCACCTCGAAGAAAACTTAATACCGATGCCAGCATTCCCTCTGGTAGACGGCAGTGGGTTTTATTTCACCCCCTCAGCTCTGAATATTTTACAAGGCACTACGTGCTACGTACAACGTCTGGCGACTCGACACTATTTACTACCTACTGCCGAATAGAGATGGTTTTATGTGAATATCTGAATAAGGACAAGACATTAGTGTGTGTGGGAATTTTCATTTCTTGTTACTAAAATAAAAAAAAATAAAGACATAATTAATACCTGAATGTTTGATGGTAAGCTGATTTTAAGTAAGATGATTTAACAAGGGCACCCTATAGTTGTCTTAGGAGTAACTACAGATGTCGTGCGGTGTTCCACAGGGTTCGGTCCTAGGCCCGCTCCTGTGGAACATCGGTTACGACTGGGTGCTGAGAGACGAGCTCAGACCGGGGGTAGACCTGACGTGTTATGCGGACGACACGCTGGTCACCGCCCGGGGGAGCTCGCATAGGGAAGCAACGTTGCTGGCGACGGCTGCGGCATCACAGGTGGTGGGCCGTATACGTCGCCTGGGCCTGGAGGTAGCCCTCAACAAGTCGGAGGCCATGGTGTTTCATGGTCCCCGGCGGACGCCGCCACTCAGCTCACATATCGTGATCGGGGGGATTCGGATCGCTGTCGAGTCCACTATGAAGTACCTAGGATTGGTGCTCGACAACCGGTGGGACTTCGGCCCCCACTTCCGGCGGCTGGCGCCCAAGTTGTTGGGGGCGGCTAGGGCGCTTTCAACATTGCTTCCCAACCTGGGGGGACCGAGCGACGCTTGCAGGCGGCTCTACATGGGAATCGTGCGATCGATGGCCCTGTATGGGGCCCCGGTGTGGGCTTTTGACCTGACGGCCGGCAGCATCGCTGTACTGCGAATACCGCAGAGAGTGATGGCCGTCAGAGTCATACATGGGTATCGCACGATCTCCTATGAGGCGGCCTGCCTACTGGCTGGAACCCCGCCCTGGGACCTGGAGGCGAGGGTCCTCGCGTCTCTGTACCGGTGGCGTGAGCAGGCGCGAGAACGGGGCGAACGGCCGATGCAGCGTCAGCTTGAGCAGCGTCGGTCGCAGCTCAGCGAGGTCTTGGTGGCGGAATGGCGGGACAGGCTTTCACGCCCTACCACCGGCCTCACCACCATCGAGGCCATCCGGCCGGTACTGGCGGACTGGCTCGGGAGAAGGCATGGCTCCCTGACGTTTCGGGTGACACAGGTGCTCTCGGGGCATGGTTGCTTCGGAAAGTACCTGTGTCGCATAAACAGGGAGCCGGACGCCCGGTGTCACCACTGCGTCGACTGCCGGGAGGATACGGTGCAGCATACGCTGGCAGAGTGTGCCAGTTGGGAGGAGCTGCGCCGTGTCCTCATCTCTGAAATAGGCAGTGACTTGTCGCTGCCGGCCGTAATCAAGTCGATGGTCGGCAGCGAAGAGTCCTGGGATGCGGTGGTTTCCTTCTGCGAAACAGTGCTGCGGAAAGGGAGAGGGAGATCTCGTCCTCTCACCCGACCCGCAGCAGGCGTACCGGGCGTCGTCGGAGGGCGGATAACGCACTCTTCCAGCCCTCCTAAATGGGTTCAGGGGCGATGGACTCGGGGACATCTGTCGCCCCTCAAACATCAGGACCCGAGGTGGCGGCGCGAAGTGTTCCACGCGCGCTACTCTTAGACGTCACGGAGGGAGTCATACCCCTCACTCCCCCCCTTGACCCGAGGAGGCCTACGGTGGTGGGCCAGCACCAATCGAGGGTTGCGGAAGCAGTATTAGTTCTCGCAGCCCCCGGTGTAGGTGTGAGAAGGAACAACCGGGTGATTTTTAGTCAGTAAGAGTCTGACAGACCCCGTCGCCCGCCCCAGGGCGGCGGACATCCATGAGGATTTTTCACCCGGAAAAAAAAAAGGAGTAACTACAGATAAGAGAACAACTACAGATATCAATCTTTCTTTCAACACTATTTTCTCCATTTTTGGGGTTCCGTACTCAAAGGTAAAAACGAGACCGTACTACTGAGACTCTTTATTTTGAATCTGTATTTCTGTTGCCGGTATAATTTTAAATACTAAAACCTTAATTGTAACCCTTTTTTTTATAAAATCTTATGTTCGATTCCGAGTCGCACTTGGCCACATTTTTGCTATTGCACTATTCTAGAATATATTATGACGTTTTGTTGTAATTGAAAAACTAAAGCTTAAATACAATCGATCACAGAATGTTATTTACATATCGTACGGATTCATTATACACATGTAGACCATGTATTAATAATGAATATTGGTCATTGTATACGCACAAGACATACTAAGGTCACACTAGTTTAGAATATTGGGTGAGACTTAAAACTGACCCAGGCCTATAACAACAGTCCAAGCCACAACACCACTCGTATATTAAGCTATCCAGCTCAATTTCAAACACTGAAAGCAAACAAACACATAACCTCAAACTATAAGCATAAACAAGCAACTTCCTAACTAATTTAGCAGCCCGCTTCTACCGAACTATAACTAGAATCAACTTTAACAAATACTCTAATATTATTGCAACTATTCGTTTCTTAATCTCTCTGGATTACCTCCTGTTGGTAGCGCTAACTTTTGATCAAAGTCTGGCAAGGTGTTTGAGTGAGCTTGTGTAAATATTCTATGTGCGGTCGTTCTCCGCAAGTTATGGCGGTACACTTGACCCGGCTTGGTTATTACCGCTGGCCGCTTACTCGGATTGTTGGGGAATTAATCGTAGTTAGTGTTATGGGGTCACTGGGCTAGACAGAATTGTGTACTGCCGACGTCTGTTAATGCGGCTGTTATTATCGGCTTAAATCGACGTATAACATCTGGAGATTTGTGATAATCTTTGTTTTGTATTCGGAATTTTATTTCCAATAAATTATGTGTTGTAATTAAAACAAAATATAATTTATTGTAAGTTATTCTATAAATGTCTATTCATGTCAGTTTAAAGAATGAAATTTAAACTTAAATACCTCTTAATATTACATTAACAACATTCTAGGCTGCCAGTTCATTTAGATATACCGCAAGGCCCAATGCTGGGTCCATTCTTGTTTTTAGTATATATCAGTGATTTAACATTCTATGTAAAGGGCATCTGTGACGTTGTACTATTTGCAAATGATACTTCTCCTAGTTTAAAAGTAATCAGGAATAGAGTACAAACTTCAGTGGCGGGAAGGCTCCATTCGGCTGCCTGTGTCGTCAGGAAAGTAAGACAATACGGGTTTTAGGGACTGTCTTCTCTAAGTTTCTTCTCTAAGTTCTTTTGAGTTTGGTGCCCAATACACATTAACTACGAAACATACGAGAAAGACCTAATACATAAAACTTTAATAACCAATCGTTATCACCTACTAAAATTAAAGCCGTCACTCCCTAAAAGAACTTCAATCAAAATATACATCACATAAAGTCTTTTAGTTCAATTGAATTGATTTTTTCAAACAATTAGGTCGTAGTGGATGCAGTTCGTCAGGTGTCGTCGTAATCAGCGACACGGTGCGAAACCCAACCACTGAGCAAGGGGATAACTAGATGTGGTAATTTTATAAATCGAAAGCGCATCATCATCAACCTTTTTATCGTCCCACTGCACAGGGCACACTCTCCTCTTACCACACTCTCACACTCGTTTGCTCAATGCGGATTGGTGATTTCAGACTTAAATTCCAGGTTTCTTCAAGAAGTTTTATTTCACCTTCAGTCATTGGTGTCCAAGATATACTTAGAAAGTACATATAACTTTAGAAAAGTTACTTGCCTGACTTGGAATCGAACCCGCAAACTCATTCTTCAGAGGCTGGTGTTTCCACCGCTGGTGTAACCACTGGCACTACGACTACAATAAAAATCGAAAGCGAATCCGAAAGCAAAATATAATTTACTAGCGACCTACCCCGGCTTCGCACGGGTGCAATGCTGATACTAAAAAAACTACAGAAAAATTGTTTGTTGTATATAAAAACATAACGGCCAGTCGCCCCGGCCGGTCGGTACCGCCGCATACGCTACGCCCCGCAATTTTTAAATCTCTATAATCTTCGAAAATATGCGTTTAAATCATGTGCAAGTGTTGTAAGTAGCTATATAGATCTATATTCAATTATTTATCAATGTAATTAAGGTATTTCACAGGATACGCATTATTGCTACATTGGTCCAAGTCACTTCGAAACTTAGCCATTTGTCATAAAAAGTTAATGACAAAAAATGTTATTCATCAGCCTTTGTTTGCAATGTAAACGGAAAAATCTATTTATTTAATTAAATTATATACTTAGTTAGATTATTTAAATAATTAAAATCTAATCAAAAAAGAACGAATTATTAAATTAAATTAAATAATTAAATTTTAAAAATAAATTTCAGTTTCTGTTTACCTCGGCACGCTTAATACCCCTTATTATTTTTCGAAAGATACAGCCTTGTGACGGACCAGTGGAGGGATTGACCACCGAGCCTTGTCCTTGCCTTGCCTTACCACGGGGATATGCCCTTTTAATAAGGCTGTGTGGTCCGTCTATCGGCGCACTTTGGCACATTGCCTTGGATAGGCGAACACCAGCCCGCCAACTATGGTTTCCAATAAAAGCACAAGGACCGCCTAAAAAGCGTCTGCAATGTACGAATGAATGACGTCATGGAAATGATGTTTTTGTTGGTGTGATTAAATAGCATAAAGTTAAACCTCTATCTCATTTGCCAGCACTGTATTTTTTCATTACCATTTCAGCAGAATGAACTCCACTGCTGGACATAGATTGCATAACCTTTCTCTACCTCTACCTCCAGAATATAAGTTATTTTTACAATAACCTATATTTGCTTAATTGTTTGGCAAGTTAATGGCAAATGTAGTATAGGAAACCGCAGCCTAATAATTACTTTACTAAGTACTTGTTACCAACAACAAGAATATATCAACAAAACGTTAGAGAAGGAGAAAGAAAATACATTTATTTAGTACTGACAAGAAAGCAAGGATAAATAAATTGAAACAAAAATCTTTTCACACTTCCGTCGCAAAGTCAAACAAGCCAAAATGGACGGAGTACCTGTTACGCTAGATATGTATGACTATGCTAGATGTGTGTGTACTTGTGTGACTGTGTGCGTGCGTAGATTTGTAAACATAATTTGCCCGCATTTAATACAACTAATTTAATAAACGAACAACGTTTTAGAAATACCAGTAATTATCGTAATAACGGTGGCTGTATTATGATTATAATTTAATATTTATTCTAATTAGGATGTTTTGTAATGTTTATGGTAATGGACATTTTCAATTCTTCTTTTTTGTTTTTTGTTTGTTTTTCTTTAATAAAGTAAAAGCAAATATATTTTTAGTATCGAGTGTGACCTCCTCTACCTAAAATCACAGCTTGAATTCGTCTAGGCATGTAAGCGAGTATATCCAGGATACTTGCTTGCGGAATACGATCCCACTCCGCAGTAATCACGTTCTTCAGTTCTCTGATGGTCTACCGAGCCGGTTGTACTGATCTCACACGCCGTTTCAGAATGTCCTAGACATCCTCAATGGGATTAATATCGGGACTTCGAGCTGGCCAATCTAAACAACGAATGCCTACCTCTTGCACATACGCTTCAACATCGCGAGATCGGTGGGTGCGAGAATTATCGTCCATTAAAATCGAGTCTTTATCTAGAGCGGCCAATGCGGGTTGTGCATGAGGAATTAGAACTTCCGTTATGTATCGATAATATAATAATAATAATAAACGTTTATTTTTCCCCACCACATAATTAAACATAAGTTTAACACAAAATTAAGTACACAAGATATGATGATGTAGTGGAAACTGGAGCCTGTACTAGGACAACCTGTGTTACAGGTCTCCAGGCCTCCTGACTACAGGGTCGTGTCACAACTAATACAAACGTATACTAACAGATGACAAAGATTATGGGATGAAAGAAAATTGACAGAAAACATGCAAAAAGGAAAACACAAAGTAAATCATTATGAATTTAAAAGATGAGACAGTAAAGTAGGGTATGTCTGAGTGTGGGTGTGGATGTGTGAGTGTGGATGTGTGAGTGTGGATGTGTGAGTGTGGCTGTGGTTATGAAATCTATTTGTGAAGTGTGTGTGTGTGTGTGTGTGTATATGTGGGTAGGACGTGCCGAGTTACTTATTATGAGATCACTTCCAAGAGTCTCTCAGTGGCATCATAATCGTGAGATTGAAGCCAATTTTGGACTTTTGTTTTACAATTGAAAAAGGATAAGGAGTAGATAGAAATGGCTTTATTGGCTTTGTTGTAAAGATAATCTCCCAGGAAACAAAAGAATCTACGACTGAAGCTAGTTTTAAACGACTTAGATTTACAGACTGTGTGTTTGCGCCTCTTAGTGAGGATTTCAACAGGATTGTATGAAAGTTGGTTATGTTTACGTAAAATGGTATTCGATGCCCAGTCAGTGAGCCGTTTTCAATGAAAATTAACTCTGTACGATCCATTGAATATATTCCTGCCCAAAACATAACAGAGCCCCCACCATAAGGTGTGATTTTTTCGGAACATGCCTCTGCAAAGCGTTCTCTTTGACTTCTTAGCAGTCCTAGTGTCCTTAGTGTTCTTAGATATCCTGGCTTCATCAGAGAACAAAACCCTATTACAGTCTTCTTGAGTCCATGATTCACAATTTCTAGCGAACCTAAGCCTGTGAACTCGGTGCTCATGGAGTAATTTGGGGCTGCGGGCCGGGCGCTGACTGTGAATATTGGCAACGAGAAGCCTCCTCCTAACCGTCCATAGAATAATATGCACATTTCTTACTTCTTGGAGGTTGTTCTTACGATACACATACGAAGATTTGGGATTTCTCAATGCGAGACTCACAAGAAAACGATCATCTCGTGATTGGGTAAATGGTTTTCTTCCAGAACCAGACCTTCTCTCAACGGAATCAGTCTCCTGATATCGCTGCCAGGCCCTTTGGACCATCGACCGACTAACATTTAGCCTCCTAGCCACGAAGCATTGGCTGCAACCCTCTTCAAGCAGCGCGATAATTTTGGTAGGTAGCTTTTACCACTTTATCCACCATTTTTGATACAGCCAAACAGTAATAAATAATGCTTTGACAGTCAAGGATATGAAATTAATCGATAAAAATCGAATAAAAGTGATAAAAGTCGATGTTAACTTTTGGAACTTCGGGCCAAAAATGTAGGTTATAAAGGGGTTTTCTGTAAAAATGAGCATCAAATGATAATTTGAATTTAGAACGTAATTTTTTAAGTACCACGGCATTTTTAAAACCGGCCAGTACCGTGTACAAATGATTAAAATCTTTTTTGTATTGTACCTTTTTAAAGGTGAATGAAAATCAAAACCGCCCATTTTTTTTTGCAAATGAGTGTATATTACTAAATTATGTATATAGTTTGAGTTTTTTAATTGTCATTAAAAACAGAACATCAAAAATACTTTAGTATTTGTTGTTACTATAGCGGCAACAGAAATACATTACCTGTGAATATTTTAACTATCTAGTTGTCACGGTTAATTAGATACAGCGTGGTGATGGACAGACAGACAGAGGAAACTTGGAATAAAATCTCGTATTTACCTTTTGGGTGCGGGAACCTAAGAAACAATATAGTTCTTACTTCGCTCCGATTTTAGTAAACCTAATTATGTATAAAACATATCAGTAAAATAAAACTATTCCAACAATCAGTTTATTACAAAAGGTGCGGCAATTTCATGTTTATTCTATCCCACACAATACCACCTCCAGCGCTCCGACACTCCAGCTCTACAGCATTCACTTCGTTACAGTGTTTACATAATCTGTTAACTGCGAGCGAGCTTTTCGTTCGCGTTTCTTAATTTGTTACACCTACCTAATTGCCCGTCCGCTTGTTCGCTTTCATTATAGACGGCACTTCTCCGATGTGAGGAAAAATTCATTGTTTCGTGTGGCACTGTGATTGAGTACTTTTCTAATTTTTGTGTATTGTTTTTTTTTGTAAATGGATCCGTACCTATTGATACAGTACACATCTGTAGACATAGTTTTATGTGTATAATATTTTTGTAGGCATGTAGATACCTATATAGGGAGATACCTATATACCAAATAAATAATTTAACAGATTATAATATTATAGCCCTAAGGTAAACTTTGAACTCCAATTGTAGTTGGTTGCTCTGCACTCGAAGTTGTTGACGAGTATGTATACCTGGGACAAACAGTCCAACTAGGTAGGTCCAACTTCGAGAAAGAGGTGTCTCGGCGAATTCAGCTCGGTTGGGCAGCGTTCGGGAAGCTACGCTACATCTTCTCGTCGTCAAAGATACCACAGTGTCTCAAGACTAAATTCTTTGACCAGTGTGTGTTGCCAGTGATGACTTACGGAACTAAAACGTGGTCGCTCACAATGGGCCTCATACGAAGGCTCAGAGTCACACAAAGGGCAATGGAAAGAGCTATGCTAGGAGTTTCTCTGCGTGATCGAATCAGAAATGAGGAGATCCGCAGAAGAACCAAAGTCACCGACATAGCTCTGCGAGTCGCTAAACTTAAGTGACAGTGGGCAGGGCACATTGCTCGTAGAACCGATGGCCGATGGGGCAGTAAGGTTCTGGAGTGGCGGCCACGTACTGGAAGACGCAGCGTAGGGAGGCCCCCAACAAGGTGGACCGATGACCTGGTGAAGGTCACGGGAAGCCGATGGATGCGGGCAGCACAAGACCGGTCAGCGTGGAAAGCCTTGGGGGAGGCCTTTGTCCAACAGTAGACATCTATAGGCTGAAGAAGAAGAAGAAGGTAAACTTGTTTTTGAAAAGTTTAAACCTTTACTAATGAAGCATAGTAAACATTGCACTTTTTTTTTCACTAATAAATAAACCACAGACAGTACTATAATTATGTTGTCTGAATTATAATAACAAATAATAAAAAGTAAAAAAACTAAAACCCAACTACGACAAAAAACGACGCTGAAAAAGTATGAAACAAGATTTTCAGAATACTGAACTGAACAAAGTTGCTAATATAGTTGCAAGTAAATGGACACAGTAGACTCTACCAAGATGCCTTACCTACCTCTCCCCTGCCGGCGAAACCCGCCTAGTAAGGCGGGCCCTCAATTGCCCCTGCTAGGGAGGGGCCGTGGCTCCCGCATGGTGAGCGATGTAAGGCGGGCGTCGGCCTCACGCCCGCCGCTCACCTCAGGGAGGGAGAAAGCGGGCGAAATCCCGCCTTCTCCTCCCCCTATGCCGCCTGCGGAGCGCCGGAGCGAGGGGATCCTCCTCCCACTCGCGCTCCGCTGCCTCCTTCTGCGACATCACGACCTCGCAGAAGGAGGCCATCGCCACCCAAGCTTCCTCGCTCCCCACCATCTCTCTGACGATGGCGGGCAGCGAGAGGTCCCCTCCAACCGCCGTGACAAGATCGCGGCGCGGCACGGCCCACGACGGGCACACCGCGAGGGTGTGTTCCGCCGTGTCCTCCGCCGCGCCACAACCGTGGAACGACGGTGTCTCCTCTCGTCCTATTCGGTGCAGGTACCTGCCGAAGCAGCCGTGACCGGAGAGTACCTGCACCAGACGGAAGGAGAGGAACCCGTGACGCCTGTCGAGCCAGTCCTCCAGGACCGGCCCGATGGCGTCGAGGGTACGGCGGCCGAAGACGGCGGAGGCGAGGCCTGCGTCCACTGCTGGACAAGAGCGACCCTCGCCTCCCGCCGGACGGCCTCCCTCAATTCTGGGGCCGGACGCTCGCCCAGCGCCCTGCGCCCCGTCGTCCACTCGTACACTCTGGCGAGCACCCACGCCTCGAGCTCCCAAGGCGGGGTGCCCGCCAGAGCGCACGCCGCTGCGAAGCCCACCGTGCGGTAGGCCCGCGATGCCCGCTGGGCAATGGCCCTTTGGGGCGACCGAAGGGCGGTGAGGTTCTCCCTCCTATGGAGGGACTCCGCCCAAATCGGGGCCCCATAAAGGGCCATACTGCGCAGTATGCAGGCGTATAGACGCCGGCACCGCATGCTGGGCCCTGCCAAGTTTGGCATCAGCCATAAGAGGGCTCCCGCAGCTTTCAGCAGGCGCGACGACAGCCCGCTAAAGTGCGGGCCGAAGCGCCACCTGCTGTCTAAGATGAGGCCCAGATATTTCATCTGGGCTTCAACTCCGACCCTCACCCCCTCCACATAAATGTGGGCGTCAGGCGGGGGGCGCTGCCCGGGGCCGTGAAAGAACACGGCCTCTGTTTTGTGCAGCGCCACCCTCAAGCCTAGGCGGCGGATCCTTCCCGCCACTAAGGATCCGCCCGCCGACGCCAAACTGGCCGCCTCTCGGAAGGTGCTCCCGCGGGAAGTGAGGAGAGTGTCATCTGCATAGCAGATGACACTCGTGCCTCAAAGGAGGGTTCCCCGCAGGAGCCAGTCATAACCGACGTTCCACAGAAGAGGCCCTAGAACGGACCCCTGTGGAACGCCGGCTCCGACAGAACATTGCATCACCTGGCTCAACTGCCGTCATCCTTGCTATTCCTAAGTTTTTTAAGTGAATAGGCTTAATAAGCTAGTGCGCTTTACCATCAACGATTGCGTCACTGCTTACCATCAGGCGGGATTGCAGTCAAGCGCTAGTTTATAATTATTAAAAAAAAAAACATATATTAAGAGGACCTGGGAAGATTTCTTAATCTATCTAATTCTGCTAACGATCGACTGTCATGTGGATTTTTAAGTAATTTATTATGATCCAAGGCACTTACAAATAATCCCTCTATGGTTTTAACTCTACTGAGAGCGACATAGGCCTGTCCTTTAGCAAACAATGACTTTCCTAGATCTGTAACTTTTTTACCTAGAGTACAACCTTGTAATTTATGTACAGTACAACCCCAAGAAAGAATCAGCGGGAGCATTTTACGCTGAATTTGCCCAGAACCCCTCAAGCCGTCAAATTCAGTGAGGCAAGGCTCGATTTTGATAAGTCCGTTAATATCTGCTTTTATGGATGCGTCGTCAAATTGTATGAGAACAGCGCTTGGCTGATCTCCTGTTCCAACTGATCGCGCCGAAGAGCAGACCATTCGAAGGCCTTCACAACTCCCATCGCTCCGTTTACCAAACCCTGGTTTACATTCAAATTTCTACGAAGCATTACTAGGGATTATGTACAAACAAAAAGCACTCGTGATGCTCTTTCAGGTTATACCAAATACGGTATATTTATTTTAATTTTATATTAACATAGAACTTTTTGTCCGCTAGAGGGCGTAATACTAAATTTGGCGACAAGCTTTATAGCTCATAACCAACAGAATATCAAGGCCCTTCTAATGGTTCTGCAGTGGTCATATTCTGATAAGTAGTAAAGAAGCTATCTATGAACGAAAAGATGTGAATTATATGCAATCAGCCCATGAATACAGGTAAAGTCACAAGCAAATGCTAGTAATATATATATATATTCAAAATATACAAGTAAAGCCCTTTCAAATGATACCAAACACGGCATATTTATCTTAACTTTATTTTTTTACGCTGTATATTTTGTCCGCTAGAGGGAGCCACATTAGATTTTGTGAAACTTCATATAGCCTATAACCAGCGGACAATTAAGACGCTTCTAATGATATGTCACTTATCGAATTCGAATAAGTAGTTTAGAAGTTACGAGGGAACAGATGAACATACATACATACATACATACATACATACATACCTACATACAAACATACATACATAGCCTGTCAGAATCATAACCCTACTTTTGCTTTGCCGTAGTCGGGTAAAAACTAAATGTGAATTTCAGCAGGTGGCGTCCTGTAGTATCCACCTAGAAAGAAGCCTAAGAATATGTAATACATTTGTTTGTAGGTGCTTTATTTTTAAGTTTTTGATAGGTTTTTATAAGATGGCGTCTACTACGAGTTTTGAAAATAACAAGTTATGTGTAAGTAAATGGCATTCTAAAAGATAGGAGCTGAATCATTTTAAATTTAATCCATACTAATATTATAAATGCCTCTAAAAAGTACCTCTGTCTGTCTGTCCGGCTTTTACGCCAAAACTATTGAACCGATTTTGATAAAATTTGGCACAGACAATCTTTAGACGCCGAGAAAGTACATAGGCTACCTTTTATCCCAGAAAAAATTGATGTTCCCGAGGGAAATCTAAAAAGCGCGATATAACCAAACTCCACGCGGGCGAAGCCGCGTGAGGAAAGCTAGTAATCATTATAAGGCAGGTATTTGTGTCACTCCATTCTTACCTATTGTATTAGCTCCTGGGGTGGTGCCCCTAAAACTATACTTTTGGCCTTGATACGTGCTCAAAGAGCAATCCTGAAGGTCTCTAGCCTTCGTCCTTTCAGATTTCCCACCCACAAGCTTTACAGTGAATGCAAAGTGCTAACAGTACGCTAGTTATGTTTTGAATATCGTACTACTCCAGCACACTGATATTGGTTTTAGCCCTGTACCTTCTGGTAAGAGAAGAAAGGATTAAGTGTGCACTAACTCTCGGACGAAACATGATGTTACTAACAGATTTTATTTATTTCTCGAACCTTATTTATATAAAAAAAAATAACAAACTGCTAAAGATATACAGTTTAAGCTCACATGGATGTTATGTAATGCTAACTGAATCTGCAGAACCTTAATTACACAGATATGGAAAAATGCTAGAGGTATTAAAATAAAATAATTAGCTTTGTTGGCGCCATCTATTGGCGTTTATGAATGAAGCTGTCGCGCAGTATCTCTTAGCTAATCCTTGTACCCGTAACCTACATCACGTCATGCACCCGCTGCCCGTGAGATGGCGCTGTTTCGTTATTGATCGAAACAGCGCCTAGATCATACTAGAAGAACACAGTTTAGTGTCCATTGGAGCTCCGCGCCGCGCACCGCTCGCCGCGCGCACCGCGTTTCGCATCGCTCTGCGGTGTGATCCTATCCGCTTTCCGCTGTCGCCGCATAAAAGTAGCCGTTTGGCACTCACACATAGTTTTGCTGTGTGAATTTATCGCTGAACGATATAATCATTCGATTATAAGTTGTACCCAACCGCTTAACTGGAGACGTGTCTTTGTGGCTTCAAGAAGAGAAACCGAAGCTGTTAGCGGGGAACTCGATAACCACGTGTGTTTTTTGTTGAGCCTGTGCCGAACTGCGAGGGTGAAGAACCGTCGAAGACAGAGTGGACTGATCGAACTCCTACGAGACGACGGAACAGCCCGTGAAGAGAGGTAAGGTGCATGATATTCCATAACCCATTCCTAGGTTAAGAGTTTACAGCGCGACAGTGACGCCATTTTTTTTCTTTTTACAAATTACAGTCCAGATCGAAGGAAGGTATATTAAACCCCGCGAAGCCACTTGGCCTCTTCAAGCTTGGTATGTTATAAATAAGTAGTGGAAGTATATTATTTAAGAATTAAGGACAGCTTGTCCTTGCTTAGTCTTAAATACTTATGTCATATGTTTTTTATTATAATATTATAGTCATAAAGATATCCAAGTCGATGATACCCTGAAACACAGGTATAAATGAACCTAGTTCGGTTGGTCCCAACATTAGTTTTAGATCGTAACTTTATACATTAATATTATGTTTGTATTAGTCTACAGTAAGTTAGCTTTTACGATTGTTCTTATTAAGATTTTTTATTACTATACAAACTGAGATATTTTATAAATTCATTATGATCCGTGTTTTTTTAATAAAATTCAGTTTCATTTTCAATTTCAATCGATGTTGTATTGAAGTTTTCTGTTACGTACCTATTGCTATTTATATTAAATGTCTTTATTTTAAATGGTTAAATATATTATACTTCACTCACTCTCCCTCTGGTCACTTACAAATCTGCAGCGAATACGCCAATAATCCGAGTCTTCTTTGCATATAAACTTGGCTTACATTACGATATCTCGCCCCGCCTACATACATATTATATAGTGAAGTTCAAATCAAATATCGCGCTGCCCGATCCACATTTTATGATCAGATCGTGATTCGAAAACTCATCGACTTTTCTACATTTTTAATAGACAAAAAGGTTAGTTTTTTCTGCGGATGTATTTGATGTAAGTTTATGGGTATGTGTTGTTTTGCTATTGGGTAGGTATTTAGAAATTGTGATAGCTTTTTCTGTAATAAGCAATGTTAAATTCTAATATCATACCTTGTCTTAGTTTCATGACTTTTTGGGACGGTCTTAGATAAAATGCTCACAACTTTTTGTTCAAAGCTGAATTTAATGTTGCTAATTTATACACTATATTTAACTCTGTTTTAGGAATTTTCTTCAAGGAAATCAAGAATTGATAACCCTTATAATAGAAGAAAGAAACTGAAAAGTGAGTCTTTTCCAGTAAATCAAACAAATATATCAAGAACTGAATGTTATCCCTTTCCCCCACGCCTTTTAGGATAAGGAATGAAAGAGTAATCTCGTCCTGCTCGAGACCACTCAACAAATAGGTGTAACGTATTGATAGGATAGAGATTAGGTGGTGTTACATGTGGGCAATAGTGGTATTATTGTCGATATTACATACAACAAAAGAATGAAATGTTGTTCCTTTTTCCTTTAACGTGTAGGTATTGCGATGTCTGAAATTGTCGACGAAATATCTTTTTAAACAAGAGAGAGCAACCGATATAACTCCTGAGCGACAGACGCCCATATCTATTTATATTTTTTACGTAATGTAGGCATGACATGGGTTCTTGGAGTCACATCATATTTTAAGTGCAAGCTCTAGAGCACACGAGCGTATATTCTTAAAATCTTACCATGAAACAGCGACACCTCTTACATAATGTATATTGTAGTACAAGCAAAATGTACAAAAATCGCGTTTTGACTAGCACCGTGTATCGGGGAGCCTATCGACAAAAAACACTAGTATTTTATATTTCTGATCACGACTTAATCGTAAATATGAAGGGTTCGAGAGCACCTTCTGGTAGCTATTGCAAAAAGAACGTTGCGCTCTCCATAAAATATATTGTGGGGGGAGAGAGTCAACGGGTATTCAAGCGCTCCGAAAATTTTCGACTCGACTGTAAGCTTCCATCCTTGTCTTCATCCAAAGTATAGAAAGAGATAAATTCGTTAGGTTCAGTATAGAAGTGGAATCTTGAAGGAGAGTAGGTGGGTGTAGCGTTACATATTTATATATATCGTAGCCAGTTCCTAGCATATGTTTCTGGGTGTTTTATTCGTGAGAATAAAGTGCGTCTCCAACGAGAGGTTTTTTTTTTGTTATTTTTTTCCTTTCTCGTGTTATTATTATCTGATACATAATTCGGGCAAAACGTTCGTACGTGCAGGTATTTATGAGGTAAATAATACTTCTGTTCAACCGGTGCTGAGGAGACATATTGTTGTTTTATTTATTGAGGTTCAAGAAAAATATAGCTTTTGTACAAAACTCTACTACTTTTTTATTTATTTCAATGTTAAGTAAAACTTGTGATTTGCCAGCTTATTGGAATATATAAAATAATATGGTTTGTATTTTGGTGAGTGTGCAAGGGAATTACATGATTTAGTTCCGCCATCACCGTTCCATCATCGGACGACCCATCGTACGGCGAGTAGACCCTACGCCCCTACGGTACCCTTACATTGTTAACACCACTACAATCCGGACGAAGCGTTTTACTTCGAAGGACTGGATCAATTTGCCTGAGACGGTCTTCCCGTCTGATTACAATTAAAGTATCTTCAAGTTTAAAGTGAATATTGTCTTAATGAACTAGTACGCTTTACAATTATAAGTACTTAACACTAGTTTATAATATTAAACAAAAAACCGTTAATAATTCAGTCTTTTAACCATGGTAAAAAAGCATTTCCTCTCTCTTTAAACATGTCTTTATTTTTTATTTGCTTATCTATGATTTTTGTTAATTATATGTATATAAGTATTTATTGTACTAGTATGATACACTTAACGTGTATATTTATTATATAAACTATGTAAAATTGTAAATAGTACACTGTAGACTACCTACATTATTTCTCTCTCCTTCCCCTTACTATTCCATCCAAACATTGTCTGTAAAAGATCGCTCTTAGCGATAAGACCGCCCATTGTGTCACCCTTTGTAAAATTTTTATATTTATCTTTTTGTAATCTATATGGTGTACATAATAAAGAGTATTCTATTCTATTCTATTCTTTTTTAGCAACCCTTACCTATTAATAAGGGCAGGGTAGTTGTGAACATTTCCCTGCTGGGGCAACGCCATATCCGATCGAAGGATTTATAACAAAGAACAATTTTATTCATATACACAATGAGACCTCTACTACACAAAGACGTAAATATCCCTTCTTTCCTTCAATCTGGATCCTCGCGACATCTCCGACGGCACATTACTTTCCCAGTGCTCCTCCCAAACCATTCCAGCAAACAGCAAATGCTCCAATTAACATTTGCCAGTTGTTGTCATAATCGGGCCGTCGTCATCACGGCTGGAGCGATAAATTCGACGCCAGACACAATGCTCGCTCCCCTTAACTTTTCGCCCGCGAATAACGAGTTTTTAACTTTGTGGAAAAGCGAAAAATGTCTCTATCTCCTCTTGGGTGTGGTTAAAGGAAGGGCAAGAAGCGGAAGCGTTTTATGCTTGGGTTAGTGAATGTAAACATTACTAATGAATTGATGCTGCCAGTTGCATAATGTCCTATTTTATGTTTTTTTAATCTGCATTCGCGATTTATTTGCCCAACCAGAATATGAACAAGTATGAGTTTATGGAAAACTTATTTAATTTCCATAGAGTAAAGTTCAGTTTAATAACTCACTTCAAATATTTTTAAAAGCTTTTCAGTAGTGGGTAGTCACTGAAATGTATTTAATTACCATTAAAATATATGTTTGATATATGATTAACTTTGAATAACATTAATTTGAAACATAGGTTTTATTAGACACAACATTTGTAGCACTTTTCGCTGCTAAACTCAACCGCAGCTGTGTTTCGTCTTTGGCGTAGTTACATACACAATTTATTTTTCAAACGTATTTCTAAGGAGGCTCAATGCAATGATATCACGGAAGGAAAATGCAACTTACGAGACAATTAATTGTAATTGTATAAAGATTATATCAGATGGTAATAGATGGTATTTGCTCGTTTCACCACTTTCCAAATTCAAAATAAATTATATAAAATAAAATATTTACTACCCCGCTCTATTCTTATCACTCACGCCAAAAACAAGGGTATCCCGAGAAAATTACAGAAGGCAAACGGCCCTACTTTCAATAAAACTGTCGTCTTTATTTAACAGGGCAAAAGTTATTTTGGAGCCGTTCGGCTACGTCCGCGACACACGCTTTTTGGACCTGCGATAATGTTTGCAGGCTGGTTCAGAGGTTTACGTAAAGTGAAAGTACGAACATTATTGATCTTTCGTTTTTTTATCGGTACCTGCAAACTTTAGAATTATTTATCAGTGATAGTTTTTTAATAACCATGTCTATATGAACAGCTAAAGGTGACTAATTTTAAATCATAATATGGCAGTAATTCTGGTCAATATAATGGAATTGATACAAAGAACGATGTAGCTTCTAATACTGCTGATCCTCAATGGTGAACTTTGCAGAACAGGAATAAATAGGGAAATTTGGAACTAAATGTGCACCAGTCAATTGTTCAATTGGTTTGGCATTCGATAATCCTTAGTTGCATAGGTAGGCGTTATAAAGAATGGGTCCGTTTAGAAGTATTGGTATTAGAGGATATTATAATATGCTGCTGGGCAAGAAGCTAAAGTGAACCAAATGTCGTTTGTTTTCTCCAGCTCAACAGTGAAGGTAGAAGTTATTTACATGCATCGGTCATTGCATTCACTTCAGTTTAGCGGCTTCAGCTTTATATATTTAAATTGTTAAATCTGTCGTTAGGGGCCATCCATAAAGTATGTCACACGAATTTCATGATTTTTTGAGCCCCCCCTCCGTCCTTGTCACAGGTGTTTACATTTCTGAGACCCCCC
>JADWQK010002009.1:0-77847 GCA_017933935.1 Sesamia nonagrioides
ACTGATGGGATTCGAGATGCAGAAGTCAGGGCTGCTGTACGTCTGGGCCACCATCAGACCCTGAAGGCAGCTTTGACGCATGCTCTGGAGGTGGAAACAGTACGTCAAGATGGCCGACAACACGACCGTATTCGAGAAGTGACCGCACAAATAAAAGCCCGACGAGGACCAACTTGCTATGAGTGTGGCAAAAAGGGGCACATTCGAATTGATTGTCCCAGGAAGGCTAAGGGAAGAAGAACTTCTTGGTCACGTGAAGAGGCCGCGGTGATGGCGTGGCGCAAGCGCGATGCGAAGGTCGAGCCCGAGCGCCCGTGCGAGCGAGTCGAGTGGCGTGAGCGGAGCGATCGGAGCGGGCACCGCGAGCGACCCGCTGAACGAGAGCGGGAACGCGTCAAGGACCGGGAGCGAGACCGAGACCGGGAACGCGAACGTCCCGGCAAGCGAGAACTCGAGCGCGAGCGGTAGCGCGGAAGGTCGTGGACTGAGGCAGACGGAAGCCGGGACAAGGAAGTCGAGGACGAGGCCCGTAAGAAGAAGCGCCTCGAGAAAAAGGCAAGGCAAAAGGACCGCCGCCGCCAGCTAACTTCAGGAAGTAAGGGCCGACATTGTGACAAACAGGAAAATACAGAGAACGTGCGTATTGTCCAGGTGAATGATTTGGATGAAGACTGGGATAATCGATCATTGAAAGACGCACAGAAGGACGACAGTGACCTGAAGGCAGTAATCGAGTGGAAGCAACGTGGCCAGAGGCCCGCTTGGAGTGAAATATCAGCGCTTAGCCCAACAGTAAAAAGTTACTGGGCTCAATGGGATAGCCTGATAATTGATAGTGGAGTTCTCAAAAGGAAATGGGAATCACCCAGTGGACAGGAGGTCACCTTACAGATAGTAGTTCCCGGTGATAAAGTCGCGTCAGTGCTACGACAGGTGCACGACGGAGTATCCGGAGGACATCTAGGAGTAAAGAAAACCCTAGAGAAGGTGAGAAAAAGATTCTATTGGGTGCATTGCCGCGAAGACGTAGAGGACTGGTGTAGAAAATGTGTAGCCTGCTCCTCAGTAAAGGGACCGCAAACGAGGGCCAGAGGTCGGCTGAAAGTGTACAATGTTGGTGCACCATGGGAAAGAGTTGCTGTCGATATAGCTGGGCCATTCCCTGTTACTGAAGAAGGGAATAGGTATATCATCGTCATGCAAGACTATTTCAGCAAATGGCCAGAAGCTTTTGCAGTGCCTAACCAAGAAGCTCATACAGTCGCCAAACAGCTAGTTCACGAGGTGTTCTGTCGATTTGGCGTTCCCTTGGAGTTACACTCTGACCAGGGTAGAAACTTCGAGTCTTCACTATTTCAAGAGGTTTGCCAACTACTCTGGATACATAAGACTCGTACAACACCATATCACCCACAGTCAGATGGAATGGTCGAAAGATTCAATCAGACGTTGGAGAATCATTTGGCCAAAGTAGTGGAAGAACACCAGAGGGATTGGGACCAATATATTCCACTCTTCTTAATGTCATACCGCTCTGCAACACATGATAGCACAAATTGCACACCGGCGAAAGTCAACTTCGGCCGAGAAATTAGACTACCCATAGATGCACTAACCGGAACACCTCCCGATACTCCTATCCTAGCCGTCGACTATGTGGCCGATCTGCGGCGTAAATTAGATGGAATACATGAGCTAGTGAGAGAGAATGGTCTGAAAACCAGTGAGAAAATGAAGATCCGATACAACCGCAAAGCTAACGTGCCCGGATTCGAAGAGGGAACTTTGGTATGGTTGCATAATCCCATTAGAAGAAAAGGAAAGAGTCCAAAGTTCCAAGCCAAATGGGAGGGTCCGTACACGATAGTAACCAGAATAAACGATGTCACCTACCGGATTAAGAAAGGACCTAGAGGGAAGCTGAAAATCGTACACGTAGACCCCCTAGCTCGCTATTATGGATCAAATCATGCTCGGGACGAGCATGACTAAGAAGGGGGCAATGTTACGAATGGACCTTATGTCGATGGCATAAGGTTCAATATCGCGTGACATGCAGTGTGTCACTTTTAAGTCCTATTTCCCCAGATCTAGACATTTTCTAGGCACAATAATAAAACGCATTGCTAGACTTAGGACGGCCTATCGAATGGTACAGGTCTCAACAGTTTTGTCAACAAAGTGTCGACATCGAAATTTCTAGAAACCCGTTTCCGGGAATTACCGTAGGTACTTCCGAGTGACCTCGAAGTCATAGAATAAAGAGAGGGAAGTACGTTATCTTCATACAAACGGACCGCGCGCGGCTTGTATGTGTGCGCCATAGTATCTATGCGTCGCCGCACGCACACCTAAACACAATATTAGAGTGCCTATGACTGCGCTAGTCGCGACTAGCACGGAACGAGGTTCGCGCGTCACGGCTTTTCGGCACATTCGCTATATCCCAGATTACAGAATACTACGTAGCTAAATTAAAGAACAATGTGTGATTATCGCAGGAGAAATTTTATTAGTGGTTCCACCTGACGACTTTGTAGAAAATATTAAGAGGATGGAGCAGATGTTCCAAAAAGTATTTAAAATGATCACATAAACTGCAAAGTTGGAATGTCTATTTATGAACAAATAAAAGATTTACATTTTTCAGCGCCCTGCCCATGCTTTCCGAGATTATATTTGCAAAAGTTATTTATAAGGATGCGGATATATTACACATTAAAGTTTAATAATAAGGCGTTTCATAATAAACGAAACCGAAGAAAGTATTTTTCTGTGGCTAATTTGTAATTTTGTAATAAATGTGTGATTCAATAGATATGTTTGTGTTATTTATATTTGTATTAATTAAAAATAAAAATAAATATGGTCCTTTATGTGTACAAAACTACTAATAAATTACTAAATAAAAATACAAAAAAACTGTGTATGACTATATGTATACTAAATACTAAGCAAATAATTTAAATATAAGCTCTTAGTCTATAAATATTTGTTAGCGGGTTCGGTGACAACCGAATCCGACGAAGCGTGAACAGTCGTCAACTTTCCGACCTTTGCCAATTTATAGACACTGAATTAAAATTTTGCTAAACGTGACAACCCTAAGACAGTAGGCAATTAAATCGCGGATTGGGTCGGAGATAACCTACTTCCCTCTCTTTATTCTATGTCGAGATTATGTGCTATTATTATTACGTCTAGAGGAATCTGGAATGTTCGATCAGCTGGACTATATATGGCACCGTGATGCCGGCGCAGAGTCAGTCTACACTCTACTAGCGATACGAAAACAGCGACAGTTAAAGAAGCGATCTTTGAGAATACCTACTGCGACAACTGTAACGAGAACTGTAAGTACTACGTGGAGTAACATCTGTACTGTTATTGTGTGTTTACAACACGGACTTCGTGGACATAAGGGAAGATTTCGGTGCGACATCAGCTACGTTCTACTTGTCATTGCCTACAATCGACTGTACCTTCGTTGCCAATAAACTTTGTAACCCTTAACCGGCGTTTAAGTACCCCTAGCCCGTAACAATACCTTTCCCTCATAATCATTGGTCAAAACATACATTATAAATTGAAACATTAAAACAAAACCAATTAACAAAACCATTAACTTCAAATATAGCAATCACTGAAGTCATTCATTAGGAATCTCTATAATATCCGGCCATAATTCAGGTGGTGGAATCACAATCGGCGGGTCCTGTGATAATTCAGACTCTATCATTGGCTGGCTGATTTCCAATGACAGGTGACCCGTTAACAGCTGTGTCTGGCGGTCTAGCTATTATTTGGTCTGCATGTCGCCGATACAGCTCTCCATCTTCCGTCCTCACAACATAGGTGGCTGGCCCCTCCACGTTTTGCACGGTGCCTCGACTCCACTTTTTCCCAGGCCCGTACATGCGTATGAGCACGGGCTGCAGCAGCGTAAAAGTTCGTGCGGGCGAGTGTTGCGCCGCCGCCTCCATTTGCTGCTCCGCACGACTCGGAGTCGAGTCGGGGTGTAAGCTCGACACTGCAGTCCTGTATCTTCGCCCATTCAGTAGCTCAGCAGGTGTCTTATTAGTGGAGCTATTGGGCACAGTCCGTAAATAGTATAGAACTTTACAAAGTTTCTCCTGCCACTGCATGTCCAGATTCTCTAGTTTCTTTATTTTATTTTTAAATGTTTGTACTGTGCGTTCAATCTGCCCGTTAGTCTCTGGATGGTAGGGCGGCGAATACAAATGTTTAATCCCATTCTTTTTAAGAAAATTATTAAATTCATTAGAAGTGAAAGCACGTCCATTATCGGACACCAACACGTCGGGCAGCCCTTGTGAAGTGAAAATCCTTCTTATAACCGATATCACCGTACCACTGTTGATTGCTGGTATGATTTCAGCCTCAACCCACTTGCTGTAGCTATCTACTAGGACTAGAAATGTTCTTTCCTGAAAGGGCCCCGCAAAATCCACATGCACGCGGCTCCACGGCTTCTCTGGAACAATCCAAGTCTGCGGGTCCTTTGGTGGGTTATTTCTCACTAGCTGACACTGCTGACACGCGGCCACCACACTCTCAATCTGCCGATCCATATTGACCCACCACACGTAGCCTCTTGCATACGCTTTTGTCTGGACAATCCCCGCATGAGGGGCATGTAACAACTTTAACACTTTGTCCTGTAAGGACAAAGGTATTATGACTCTGTTGCTCCACAATAAACAACCTTTATTATGTGAAAGAGCCTCTCTCCGTGTCCAATACTCTTGTAGGTTCGGGTCTATGCTCTTTCGTGGCCATCCGTGCAACACATGAAACATAACTTTTTGTAAAACCACATCTCTGTTGGTCTCCGTGGCTATCTTGGCAGCGTCAAGCTCCCATCCGCTCGGCTGTTCCTCCAGCAAAAGCACGTCGTGCAGCACCTCTTCCTGAACACTCGACGTGTCCGGCGCGGTCCACCTGCTTAAAGCGTCCGCGTTGCTGATTAATTTACCAGGCCTGTATTGTATACTGTAATTATAACTGGAAAGTTTCAATGACCAGCGCAACATTCTTGGTGATATCTGGTTTGGAATTGGTTTTGCGGGATTCAATAAACCAACCAATGGTTTATGATCAGTCACAATACAAAACTTCCGACCCGCCAAGAATTCGTGAAATTTTGTCAATCCAAATATAATAGCCAGGGCCTCCTTGTCAATCTGCCCATATCGTCTCTCGTGCGTCTGTAGTGTCCGTGAGGCCATCATCACTGGCCGTTCTGACCCGTCCTCCATGATGTGTGCAATAATAGCTCCAAGACCGTATTCCGATGAATCACAAATGAGAAGTAGTTCTTTCTGCAAGTCATAGCCCACCAACGTTCGATCTGATGACAATAATCGCTTCGCCTCTACAAACGCTTCCTGTTCCTTTTCACACCAGCTCCAAGGTCTTTTTGAATCCAACAGTCGATAAAGTGGCTCCAACACAGTGCTCTTGTCAGACAAGAATTTTTCATAAAAATTATATAAGCCCAGGAAGGCGCGCAAGGTTTCTCTATTGGTTGGGGCTGACTTTTCCTGAATTTCTTTGATCTTCGCAGGTACTGGGTGAAGTCCCTCAGCATCAATCATGTGTCCTAGGAACGTGATGCTGTTCGCAGCGAACACACATTTCTTTACGTTGAGGCGGAGTCCCATTTGTTGCAGTTTCCTCAGTACTTCTCTCAGTCTACGATTATGTTCTTCAGTCGTGGCTCCGGTGACAGCAATATCATCTAATAGACACGCCACTCCTTCCATACCCGCTAATGCTGTCGACATCAAACGCTGAAAAATTGCTGGCGCCGCACTGACACCGAACGGCAGACGATTAACTTTCATTAGACCGATAGGAGTGTTCAGCGTGAGCAGCATAGCTGTCGCGTCGTCTACTTTTAACTGTGTATATGCATTTTTCAAGTCCAGTTTACTAAATATTCTGCCGCCACTTAATTTCACAAACGCTTCCACAGATGTCGACAGCGGATAGATATCAGTATTGATAGCGTTGTTCACCGTGGCACGATAATCACCACAGATTCGTACTGTTCCGTCTTCTTTCATCACTGGCGTCACCGGTGTCCCCCACTGAGAATAACGGACAGGTGTCAGTACACCCGCTTCCACCATCTCGTTCAATTGTCTAAGGACTTTTTCTTGAAGAGGGTAGGGTACCGCACGCGCCTTTAAGAAACGAGGCGCAGCCTCCGGCCGCACGTGAAGTGACACCTTAGGACCGTTGTACTCGCCGAGTCCTTTTTTAAATAGTTCAGGAAATTCTTTTCTATACTGGTCTATCTCCTCTTCCGCCCAGCACAATCCTGATACTTGAAGGCCTAGTTTATGGAACCAGTTCCTGCCCAGCAGATTTGGTCCGTTCCCCGACACCACGACCAGTTCACATTGTGCTTCTTTATTACCTAGTATTACACGCACGTCTGCTAGTCCTAATACTTTCAAGGGGTCTTGAGTCCATGTCACGAGTTTTGATTAGTAGCTCGTAGAGGTGGAGGCTCCAACCACAGCTTCTTGTATGTCTCTTCCGACATAATGGTACGCGATGCACCCGAGTCTACTTCCATAGATAGCTGAACGTCGTCTATCATAACGTCTGTGGTAATAGGTGGTGAATAATTATCCACGCAGACGTATACGCCCATCATCTTCTCAGCTGAACTGCCCGCATCTATGTTGGCTCCGCACGTGTCGTCGACCTGATGTACACGGCCTGACTTCTTAGCGCAGGCCGCCGCAATGTGCCCAAACTTTTTGCAATATAAACACTTTGCCTTAACAAACGGGCAGCGCTCGGCCCGACTGTGTGCGCGTGCACACCGTCGACACTCGTTCGAGTTAACATTACCAATATCCATAGGTTCAGTCCCCGTGACACTGGACGGAGATTGCTTAGACTCACTAGCCACACACGCAGGGTACAAATCAGGGACAACGTCACTTGATAGTCCAGACACATCTGTAGCGCGACCTCGTATGTCAAGTCTTTCTTTTTCAGTAAGTCGCGTCTCAAGCGATCGTCCCGCACCCCCAGTACTAGTCGGTCTCTCAACTGGCGTTTCAAGTCCATGAAATTGCATTTTGCACCCAGCATACTTATAGCCGCCACAAAGTCTTGCACGCTTTCACCTTGATCTTGTTGACGTTTGTAAAATTTTCCCGCTTGCAAAATTTCGTTAACCTCAGGTTCATAGAACTTATCCAAAACTCTAAAAATGTCCACCAATGGTACTTCCGTAGGACGTTTTGGAACTAAAAGTGACGCAATTAATGCAAAGGTGTCTTTGCCGCACTGAAAAAGAAACAGCGATCTTCCCTTGTCGAGGTTAGTTTTGTCACAACCTGCCGCATCAAGCGCGCACATTAATTGTTCTTTATAATCATACCACTTATCAGTCTTTGGGTTAAATTGTCCGGGAAACACTATATTTGTTACATTTGACGTCATTTTCGCCGAAATTTACTTTATTTTCCGTAGTCGCCAATAAAAGATACAACCAAGTTGAGATCAGAAGCACAACTGTTTTATTATTCATTCACCCTCATTACAAAAATCATAGTTGACAACTTATGAAAACAATCATCGAGGTTCAAACATAACACCCTGTAAGCTCACTTTTTGCAGAGATCCTTTTTCGGCACATGGAATTTTAATTTATAGGACCTGAAGACTTTCCTGCTGGGATCTTGCCTTCATCTCCACGTATTTTTTTTTTTTGTATAAAGAATATGTGATGGTCACATTCAATCTTGAATCTAGATACCTGAACTCTGAATTTTTTCTGCTATAGTGCGACTCCTTGGCAAGAAATGAAAAAATATGGTTTTTAATTTGATCAAGACTCTCACTAGAAAGTTTTTTAGATGGAAGTTTTTTGCCTCTTTTATCAGCTAAAAGAACCCCTTCTTCAGAAATCTTTTTTAAAGCACCCCATACTATTATTCCTTTATTGATGTTTATAGTGTCTAAAAAGAAATCTCTGCATACAGTAACTTTTTTATTGTTTACTGTAAAACAATATTGATGCGTACTTACTTTGCGCAATGGATCATTTACAGTGGATAGTTTCATATTTTCTTTTACTTAAGTCTCTTAAAGAGTATATTCTACCAATGTGAACTTACGAATCTTACATATTCGTATGTTTGCTGTGAGTTGGTAGATTGATTCATTAAAGTGTGCTATGTTATCAATTCACGAATATGACAGATTCGTAAGTTGACCATGGTGTATTTTTTTCAGACATCACGTTTTCAACTACGCCAAAACAACTGATATCAGTTTCGTAAGTTTAATATAGGTGTATCAACAAAAAAGTTAGATTCGCACTATGACATTTCTGTAACCGTTACAGATAGACTTTTGAAAATTTTACACCATATGTAGGACAACATAAGGTGTATTTTTTAATAGAAATATCAAATGTACAAAAACTGCAGATTCGTAAGTTTGCCGTAGAGGTGACGATATACACATATCAATATTACATTAAATAGTAATACATAGTACCCAAAGGTCCTTTGCAATTGATGAATTCCTAAACATATAAACCCCTACATAAATAAATATACACCATGACTTTTTAATCGTCTTACAAAAGCAATCCACATCATGTATCCAATGACTAGTTAACGCTCATAAAATAAAAATAGGTATTTATGAGATTTCATTAATTTTAAAATAAAAATTATTCTTCATTATTATCACTTTGTTAAAAATAATAACAACATCCTGTCGCGAGCGCAGGTATCAATGAACGGGCGAGGCGCGGGGCGAGGCGTCTTTGTCAGAGTTCATTCAACCAGCGCAAGTTAGGTTTCTTACTATCAGTGCGTAGGTCAGTTTGTAAATTAAAATCCACTTAAGTAATTCCAATTCTCCCTTCATACTTTGTTGTTTGTACATGTTTGCGCGCCCGAAATGGGAATTTGATTGACCAGAGTTTCTTATGTACCTGTTTTCGAGGTAGTGTGTATGTTTACAAGGTAGCTTTAGGTAAGAAACATACGGCCGATTTCAATAACTTCAATCAATTTGTCGTTGTAATTTAGGCGAAATTTCACCAAAATTGTTCATGCAAATCTTGTTCGCAAACAAATAATGTGTACCTACACGTCGACGCGAGTCTACAGATATGACTTGTGTTCGCGCACAAAGGCAAGTAGCAATTTTAACAAACATTTTAAAAATGTTCGCAACTTCGCACCATTGAGTTATAATACACTCCGTACGTACTATTATACGAGACTTGGGAATCTTGTTTTTAAAAAAAACAATTATTTAAGCTAGAATAGAATTTAATTACTTATTAGGATTTAGATTATAGAAATAGTAGAAATGGTAAGAGTTAGGACCTCCGACCCGTACCGAGATTTAGAACCAACTGCCTCGCTGGGCTCATGAATGACGTACTGTAACCCATAATGCTGACGTGGCACATCTGAGCGTTGCTAAGCCATTCCCCTAACATTGTAAAGGTATAACAGCCCCCCCCATAAGACTGAAATTCGGGGATAAAAGCCGAAATTCAGGAATTTAAACTATATCACGTAATCTAGGTAATGGAATTGAAGAGTTTTCGGGTTCAGTACTAATATTATAATTACTGACATCGTCATCGGTATGAGTCATTGGTTTAACACAAGAAATATAGAACTTAGATCTATGTTTACAAATAATTTTGCATAACTTGAATGCTATAAAAGAAATTAGTATAACTAAAATACATATGGTTAGAATAGAATAGTGTGTCCCGTATTTTACTAGAATAGGTTCTTCATTAATAAGTTTATTTAAGTCTGAATATAACTTATTATTTTGTTTCTTTAAAGTTAAATCATCTAAGTCGATATTTTGTAGTAAAATAGGGGATATGATATTATTTAAACTAGTAGTAGACTTATTATCTAATTTACAACATGGATCATTTATAATGCTAAAGTCTAATCTAGGAATAGGAATTTCTACATTGATTGAGTCTTTTGACGATATAGGTTTTGCACTTTTTGTGTAGACTGTACACTGGTTTGGAATCCGTAGTATACCAGTTCCGGATACTATCATTTCACGTAATTCGGAGTTATTACAGTCCATTGACACTTTGCTTGAACGAGACTGCACGAAAATCCATTGATTGTTTATAAGCGATTTCCAAATGTCCAATTCGCCAACAATTGTTTTGGTTTCACACTGAGTAGGAATAGCACTAATAGTTTTAGTTAGTAATTCACTTTCACATGTAGGACTGACGCTTGTCAACAATACCGTAGGTATCTCACATAGAAAGAACTCAGAGTACATTGTTTTACATTTATCTAGGGTATCTAGATTACAGAAGTTTAGCTTATCTTTAGAAATAGCAATATATGAACTAGAAGGTAAAATTAAACTAAAAGTATTAGGATTAGTTGACCCATGAGGGGTCGGTAATGCTAAATTATGGTACAAAATAAATTCATCATTAGTAACTAAAGGAATTTGTAATACAAATACAAGTTTATTCTTATAATAATAACAAGCGACTTCAAATATGCTTAATATTAAACGGATATTATCTAGACTTAGCGTTACAGGAATTCCAGTGTCTCTAGGTAGGTGCCTGTCGTTATCAACGAGTTCGTAGTATAATTGCGTTGGACTTATTATGTTTGGATGCAGGATGTTTTGACTACACAACAGGATAGCGTTTGTTATGTCTTCAAGCTGAAACGACAATGCTAGTAGAGAACTTTCGAGATTAGCAAGTATGGAATAGAATTTAGTTTCGGATATCAGGATTTTAGAAGTTTCTGTGATATTATTTAATTGTAGTAAGAGTTGGCTTAGAGTATTTTTGAGAGAAACTTCGTTATATTTTAATTTATTAATCGTTTCTTTGTATGATTCTAGAGAAGTAGTAGTAATTAAGATATTTTCTTTCATTAGTTCCGCGAGCTTTTTCTCGTGGTTTTGAAATGATTCAATAGCGGAATCGTATTTTGATGCGTCGTCTTCATCTAGAGTGCCGAAAACATGTTTGAAAACGGTGCCTATTCCGGCGAACCAAGCTGAACGTTTATTACGTTTTGACATTAGATGTGAGATAGAGTCAAACTCGCGTTTAATTTCGTTGTACCGAAATGTGAGTGGAGATAGTATATCATCACATTGAAGGTTGCTTGATTTTTGACATGTTTTCATAAGTATGCCTATGATATCGTTAAGGTTAGAAAGGTGGGGATTTATAAGAGAAATGTTTACATGACTAATTATATTTAACTTTCCCTTAATCGCTTTAAGTTTTCCTATGTTATCGAAGTATATACCGGAACTAGAAGGAAGAGGCTTGATAAAGTCTTGATGCGCATTGACCGAGGCGCTGAAATAGAATTAATGAAATCAGTTAGACTACGTTAAAGACCTATTCTAATTACTAGCTAATATTTACATGTAAATAATTAATGATTGATTATTTTAATCGATCTCTAACATTAGTACGGAGTCGTTAATTACCGCAGGTTTCATTTGATCGAAATGATGAGTCACATGACGTCTGTTTATAAGAAGCGTAGCTGTATTGTTATTGTGAACTTTAATGATTTTATAAGGTCCTTTCCAGATAGGCGAGAGTGCCTTTTTGAGCCTCAGGTGGGCTTTAAGGTAGACGTAGTCACCAGCTTTGTACTGTGGTGGTGATTTAGTATGAGAGTCGTAATAGGATTTAGAGGATTCCTTGGATTTTAATATATTTTCCAAGGCTTTTTCCCTAGTGTGTTTAAATTTATGTTGTAACATTCTAATGTAGTCTGAATAGGTTGTGTTAGATTCAGTTTCATAGATGGAGTTAGGAATAAAGGGTTTATGACCAAATATTAGCTCGTAAGGAGTAAATTTTGTCGTTGAATGTTCCGTCGTGTTATAAGTCAGCATAGCTGTATAGACGTAAGTCGGCCAGTTGTCTTGGTCTGTATTTACGAAGGATTTTAAATATTCCTTGAGAGTCGAATGACTGCGTTCTAAAGCTCCTTGCGTCTGAGGGTGGTAAGGCGATGACCATAATTGTTTAATTTTAAGGAATTTGCAAGTTGTTTTAAAAAGGTCGGACGTAAAGTTAGTGCCTTGATCAGTTAAGATAGATTTAGGAATTCCGAATAAGGATATAAAATGAATAAGACAATCGCTAGATTCTTCGGCGGTTGTACTACGTATCGGGTAAGCGGTTGAATATTTCGTAAGATCATCTTGTAAGGTAAGTATATATTTTAGTTTAGCGGGACCGGACTCGGGCAAAGGTCCTACTATGTCCAGTGCTATTCTCTGAAACGGTGCTGTGGATGTAGTAGTGATTTCCATTGGGGCCTTATTTAATTTTCTCAGTGCTTTATTTTCCTGACATAGTTTACATTTCTTGACATAGTCTTCTATGTCGCTTCGCATGCCTTTCCAATAGAATTGTTCTCGGATTCTGTTATACATTCGCGTCGAGCCTAAGTGCCCGGCTGTAGGAATATCGTGGTTTTCACGCATGATTTTGGGTCTTTCACTCAGAGTAGGGTATATTGTTTTATTTAGGTAAACGTGGATTTGAATGTTTGTGTTGTGAAAAATATGAGTTAGGATATTGTAGATTTTGGTGTAGGAGTGATTATCAAATGGATTTTTGAAATCGGAGATAGCAACGTCTGTTATTTGTTCGGATTTCAGGATTTCGCTTCTAATTCGTTTCAGAGTGTCATAAATAGCATGATAAGGTAACTCGTCAAAGTGGTGAACTTTTGTAAAGATGAAGTAAACAGTTTTGCCGTCGTATTCAGTTTTTAGAAAGTGGTATAATTCTTTTTCAGAATTAAGGATTTCGTCTTCGTTGCCGGAATTTAGGAGAATTTCGGGGATGTAGGGATTTGATTCATCTAAGTCTATTGATGTAGGAATTAATATTACCTTGCATGTTGTTTTTAGTAGGCTTTCGTTGTGTTCTTTTAGAATTGTGTTGCAAGTATTATTTTTATTTGACTTTAGGAATTGGGAATAATTGTCTTCATTTAGATTTGATTGCTCATTTGGTGAGGGAATTTGTAACGAGTCGAAGTCAAGGTTAAGGTCAGTACTGTTAGGGCTAGTCTCAAGGTAAGGTAAGTTTGGTCCTAGATCTATGAGATCTGGAGATAGTATTGGTTCATTTTGCGGTATAGGGTTTTGTAGTATATTAGAGTCGAGATTTATTTCTTGATTTAGCAGGTCGTTATCTTCGAAAGAGAACGGAATGGGAGATGGAAAAATTATAAGAGGATCCTCTAAAGGATCATCGAATTCAGTGTCAAGGTCTAGTAATAGAGGATCAGAGGTTGTCGAAGGTTTACCTTGAATAGGATTAACTGGATATCGAGACAATGCATCAGCATTAGTATTCATTTTCCCTTTCTTGTATACAATATTATAGTCAAATTCCTCTAATTTGAGTCTCCAGCGTACTAGCCTAGAGCCAGGATCCTTACAGTTGAATAACCACTGTAGTGGTTTGTGATCAGTGACTATGGTAAATCGATTTCCGTACAGATAGGGTCGGAAGGCTTTAGTTCCAAAGATAATAGCTAAGCATTCTTTTTCGGTAACGCTATAGTTACACTCAGCCTTATTGAGTGTTCGAGACGCGTAAGCGATTGGACGGTCCTTTCCGATTGGACCTTGGGATAATATGGCTGAAACAGCGAAGTTGGAAGCGTCACAGGTGAGGATAAAAGGTTTGGTAAAATCGGGATATATTAACACCGGTGACGTCACTAATTTAGTTTTTAGGTTTTCGAAAGCGAGCTGTTGTTCATTGTTCCAATTGAACGGTGCGTCCTTTTTTAGGAGAGATGTTAATGGTTTTGCTAGTTTGGAAAAGTCAGGTATGAAACGTCTGTAGTAAGATACGAGTCCAAGAAAAGATTTTACATCTTTTGGGCATTTTGGTTTTGGGAATTCAGTGATATATTTGACTTTTCTAGGATTCGGTTGAACACCGTCTTTGTTGATGAGGTGACCAAGGTAAGCCACTTCTTTGCATAGAAACTCGCATTTATCTGGTTGGAGTTTCAGGTTATAGTTCCTGAGCCTATCGAAAACAGCGGACAGATTTTGAATGTGACTTGGTAAGTCAGGTGAGTACACTATAATGTCGTCTAAATAAACGAAGCATCGTGAGCCTTGAAGTCCACACAAGCATGTGTTCATTACTTTTTGAAAGGTAGAAGGGGCATTTTTCAGCCCAAATGGCATTCTCGAAAATTGGAAATGACCTTGTGGTATAGAAAAGGCGGTTTTGGGAGCGTCTTGCTCGGACATTGGAATCTGATGGAAGCCTGAGGCTAAATCTAAAGTTGTGAAGTATTGACTTTTCCCCAATTGATCTAAAATTTCAGTTATTTGTGGAATAGGATATGTTTCTCCAATAGTAATGTCATTGAGTTTTCTATAATCAATAACGATTCTCCATTTTTGTTGTCCCGAAGCATCCAGCTTTTTGGGCACAACCCAAATGGGTGAGGACCATGGTGAATTAGAAGGTGTTATGATGTTTTCTTCAAGCATTTTGTTAATTTGATTTTCAACTTCTTTTTTGTGACACTCAGGAAATCTATAAGATTTAGTTTGAATAGGGATATCTGTATTTGTTCTGATATTGTGTTCGGCAATTGTAGTGTATGTGAGCTTATCGCCAGGGATGTGGAAGATATCGGAAAAGTCTGTACAGACTTGTAATAGGGCATTATATTCCTCTTCATTGAGGTGAGACATCCTAAGATGCTGGAGAACCTTTTTAGTTCTTGTAGAAATGTGCATAAGAGGCAATGATTCTTGAGATTTTGAACAGGCTTGAGTGCCTAAAGGTTCTAGTGTTAGATTAAGGTTAGATTGGAGTATAACGGACTCTTCGGAGATATTGACAACTGTAATGTTAATACGGTTGTTTTCTTTCACGCTAACTACGCAGTTGGCTACTAATAACGAATCAGAGATGTGTTGGTCTATGAGCAGACCCTCCTTTATATTTGGATTACTTACTGTGCATTCAATTACAGTTTCAGTACGAGGTGGAATGTTATATAATGGTTCAGCGAATTTTAAGTCGATATAATATTCATCTATTTGTAAAGTTCCTTGAAGATAGTCGATTTGGCAACCTAAGCTTTTCAGGAGGTCGTTACCTATGATGCCGTCGAAACTTAGGCTAATATTTTTGACAACGTGAAAATCATGAATATAAGGTTTGCCATGTTTTTTGAATGTTTGCATTTTAAAGCTGCCTAGGGTTGAAGTTGTTTCTTCTCCAGGATCAATTCCTTTGAGGATTATTATATCATCACTTAACTTTGGGACTTTGGACATAGAATCTAATTTCAGCAGACTTATACAGGAACCCGTGTCAATTAAAAAGGATAAAGGCTTATCGGCAACCGGAGTATCGATTATTACGTGAGGTAAGTATCTTTTCTCTGTGTTTTGATGTATTTTATAGATTTTCACATTTGTTTTCTGTTTCAGATGTTGTGAGTTATCGGAGGATGTATTGCGATTTGGAATGGGAATAGAATCGGTGGATTTCATGTTTGGGTTTAGCACTTTACAGGATTTGGTAGGAATAACGGATTCAGTGTGTTCAGTGAGTAATTCAGTAGATTTGGTAGTGGGTTTTTTCTTAGATACAGTGGATTTAGTAAGTGATTCAGAGGATTTGGTAAATGGTTTTTTCATAGATACAGTGGATTTAGTATGTGATTCAGCGGATTTAGTAAGCGATTCAGAGGATTTGGTAAGTGGTTTTTCCATAGATACAGTGGATTTAGTAAACGATTCAGTGAATTTAGTAGACGGATTTTTCCTAGATACAGTGGGTTTAATATGCGATTCAGTGGATTTTGTAATTTGTTTTTTCAAAGATACAGTGGGTTTGGTAAGTGATTCAGTGGGTTTAGTAATCGACTTTTTCATAGATTCAGTGGATTTAGGATTTGTTTTTTTCATAGATACAGTGGATTTAGTACGCGATTCAGTGGATTTAGTAATTGATTCAGGGGATACAGTGAAGATAGGGGCATCGGCTTTAGTATAGTAGGACGAATTTCCTGCGCGATACCGTTCAGGAAATTTTACTCGTTTAAATCATCTTGATTGGTTTCATCTAGATTATCTTCCTCGTTTCTCTTTAAGACGAAAACTTTACGAGCTGGCCTAGAACTTGAAGTTTGTGTAGAATTAGGTTGACGGCCATCGGAAGTGGAAGCAGTAGATTGATTTCTACTGTTATTGTATTGTCTTTTGCGACAATTTTCAATAGTATGGCCTATGTTTTTGCAGTAGCGACATATCATATCGTTGGTATTTACTTTTGAATGATCAGATTGGTGATTCCGCGGAGTTGGAAAACGCGACGATTGGGAGTCACGGCGATAATTAGTGTTTCTTAATCTGTCATTATTGGAGTGAGTACTGGAAGCGGATCTTTTATAGATGCTAGATATAATTTTCTCTTCTTCGACTGCGAAACTTATAGCGGAGTTTAGCGGGTCGGGGTTGCGACATCTAACGACTTGTGATATTCGTGGTAAGAGACCTATTATGAAGGTGTGAAGTGCAAGATCTTGCATTGCAGCTACACGACCTGCTAACTCTGTTTTGCGTTTTGTTGGAATGGAAATGTTTATTTCCGTAAGTAATTTCGCTAAACAAGTTTCTATTTTTAAAGCAAACTGATTGACTGTTTCAGAAGAGTTTTGTTTACAATCTTGAAGTTCGGTGAGTAGATGAGCATAGTGTTTTCTTTCACCAAATTGATGTTTTAGGAACTCGATGAATTGATCAAAGGACTCGAACTCTTTGACACTACATGTAGTTTCAGCTTTATCTGTTAATTGACTTAGAATGTATTTGAATAGGATAGATTTTTGACTTTTAGTAGCAATGTCAAAAGCGCTCTCGCAGTTAGTGATAAAGGGATTCAACTTTTCCCTGGAACCATCGAATGGTTTGATAAATTTGAATAGAATACCGAGTTCTATTTTTTCTTCAATTTCGGCTCTCGTATTTCTAGAACCACTGGAACTTTCCTCCTTTGTATCATGTTTAGAAGCCATGATTTGATTTTAAACAATAAAATATAACTTATCTTAATAACAAGAAATCGCCTCTAGCTTATGTTACTTTGTATAAGTGACTCAGTGTTATAGACGCGTAATCGAAACGCGTAGTCTAAACAAAATAATCAGGAGCGTTACAATAAGGTCTTATCGGTAACAATGTATGAACAGTGTACAATAAAATTATGGTATTAAAATAGTTAGATAGGAATAGTATGGACTCTGAGTTAATTCTAGTATTCGTGCTAGGATGTCGTAATGGCCAAAGTAGATGTAGTTGACTTTTAGATCACTCACAGGAACGCCACCATTGCGAGGATATTCAGGAACATCGTGACCGCTTCTCCAGCGGTAAACAGCTGAACAGCAGTTGTAGTAGACCTCTGGACCAGCAGAGGATAAAGCCGGTCTCGGTTGCTGGATGCAACACTCAAGACAGGGCGTCGGTTGAGCACTTAGATTTCTTGCACTGACACGACACTGATTTGTTTTTGTAACTTGCTTTAACTTTTAGCACTTTCGGAGTAGATTTAGAATATTTATACACTTAATTAATACACTTGATTTCACTGGCACTTCAGTTTTCTTCGAAGACGTATTCGGGTAGGGGATTTTCGTATCCCACCGCTGCCACCAAATATTATACGAGACTTGGGAATCTTGTTTTTAAAAAAACAATTATTTAAGCTAGAATAGAATTTAATTACTTATTAGGATTTAGATTATAGAAATAGTAGAAATGGTAAGAGTTAGGACCTCCGACCCGTACCGAGATTTAGAACCAACTGCCTCGCTGGGCTCATGAATGACGTACTGTAACCCATAATGCTGACGTGGGACATCTGAGCGTTGCTAAGCCATTCCCCTAACATTGTAAAGGTATAACAGTACCTACCTAGTACATTATAACTCAATGCTTTGCACCCAGTTTGTTACTGTTTGCTAGAACGAGTACATTGCCACGCACCTGTGTTTCTGGCGTATTTAAAGAATGGAATCAACTGAATTATTTACACTAATTAGGTACTAATTTCGTATTTACAAATGATCACTTTTTATTTACATGTGCATATTACGTGGATAAGCAGTCTTTACCTGTATTGCAGTAACTGTTCAAATTGTCTACCACTTTGTTCGATGCACAAAGAGGCACATTTTTGAATATTGTCTTTTAATTTGATTAAAGTCACTCTGTCTTGTTTCACTGTATCAAAAGCAGCAATTATTTGCTGTTTTAATTGTTCGACACTGCGTGCTTCTTCGGTGTACACTAGTCTCTTTACTTCAGACCACAAAAAAAAGTCTAATGGTGTCAAGTCCGGGCTGCGAGCTGGCCAAGCCACGGGACCACCTCGCCCGATCCACCTGTCACCAAACTCGCGGTTTAGGTACTCTCGCACTGAACGATAATAATGAGCGGGACAACCATCGTGTTGGTAGTACAGATTTCTTAAGCAGCTGACAGGTACATCTTCCAGTAACTCGGGAACTGCGTTCTGTATCATATCTAGGTACGTTCCACCGCTGAGGTTACCCTGAATAAAAATAGGGCCAATTATTTTGTCGTTAATAATCCCAGCCCACACATTCACACTAAATCGGATTTGGTGGGAATGTTCTCGGATTAGATGTGGGTTGTTTATTGACCACCAGTGCTCGTTATGGATATTGAACATCCCAACTCGAGTGAACGTGGACTCATCCGTCCAGAGAATATTGTTGTTAGGATGTTCCCTAAGCCAGCGACAGAATACTATTCTGGATTCATGATCAGTCCCGTATAAGGCTTGTACTCGTCGGTAGTGATACGGGTGCAATCCTTCCGCATGTAACACTTTCGAAACATAGTACTGGCTGACTCCGAAATGTCTGGCAGCCACTCTAGTACTTCGTCGCGGGTGTCGCTCGAAATAATCCAAGACATTCTCTTCGAGAACAGTGCGTGTAGCCAAAGTAACATCGCTTCATAGCGAAGCGAAATCGAATACCAAACCAACCAATGGCGGGAACGATTGACCACGCGACGCGATAAATCACGTGGTCAATCGTTCCTGCCATTGGTTGGTTTAGTATTCGATTTCGCTTCGCTAGGCGATGTTACGGGCCCTGGGGCCCTAGCCAATGTAACATCGCTTCCTAGCGAAGCGATATCGAATACTAAACCAACCAATGGCAGGAACGATTCATCACGTGATTTATCGCGTCGCGTGGTCAATCGTTCCCGCCATTGGTTGGTTTGGTATTCGATGTCGCTTCGCTATGAAGCGATGTTACTTTGGCTACAGGCCCAGGTGAACAATTTGTGCGGCCCCGCGCTTGCGCGTGCGATGGGGTGCGAAACTGGCCGTGATCTATCAGCCGTTGTGTTGCTGCTAAAATGGTTTGCAGTCCTGGCACTTGCGGGTTGATCACTCCTCGGTTGCGTAACAATTCGAGGTGATTAGGCGCAGCGTACATTCTTCTTGCTTCCCGTAAATTGTCACCACTTATTGCGTACAGGCGCACCATTTCTAGCCACTCGATATTCGAGTACTGATAGTTTCTATCCCCCATAATTAAGTAAGTAGGTAACTTATTCACTAGTTGTTGCACTACGTACTCTACTCTCGTCTAGCGGTCGCGAATAACGCGTGATCCCCGGTCGCCCGCGCGCTATGTGTCGCTTGCGGGATTAGAACGCAAACTGAGCCCACCTATTTTTTTAAGTGAAAGTGACACCACATGTCGCGCGCGCCACACTTGTTAATTAAAGGATAACGTCCGACATTCTTATTGGATGACAGTCCACGTGGACTATGCTAGATTGGCTTACGTTATTTTGTCTCAGAAAATGATGAATGAGATGAATTGACCAATAGACTTGCGGTATTTTGTCCGTTTGATACGTAAACATTATTAACAGGATGTTTCGTATTTCTGATGTATTATTTATTTTTCGCTGTACCTATTATCTTAATTAAAGGTAGAAAACAAATAATCGCGGCTGGTTGTGTATTATGTCGGATACAGTCAGTGAAACATCTTTGTAAGACGATTAAAAAGTCATGGTGTATACTGACAAATCACACAGATTGAGCTAGCCCCAAAGTAAGTTCGAGACTTGTGTTATAGGATACTAACTCAACAATACTATATCCAGAATAGATGCATAATTATATGTATAGATAAACATCCAAGACGCAGGCCAATCAGAAAAAGATCGTTTTCCATCATGACCTGGCTGGGGATCGAACCCAGGGCCACCACACCACAGGCAGGCGTGTTGACCACTGCACCACGGAGGATGACATGTTTTAATATCAAGTTGAAGATGCTGTAAAATAATGCACTAAAATTTTAATTAGTGGTTTTATTCAATATTAGTTACCTCCATAAAATAATAATCCTCATCTCGTTTTTCTTCATAATACATGAGTATTCTATCCATACAAGCTGGTTCACTTAAATCATCCATATCTTGTAATACATCATCAAGTGTTATATATTTTTCTACCTTTTGCACTGGTAACTCCTCATCACCATTAATTGCTTTAATATTTCTATCGCCAGAGTCCCGTTTAAGCTTTTTCTTCCGCGGATCTTCATCTTTTATTTCGATCTTGGTGTTCTTTTTTTGTCTTTTGCTAAATGATCTCTCATCCTCGGAATCCATTGCAAAAAAAATTAAGTTTAATAAAGTATTACTTTTTTTTTTTTTTTTGTGGCAATTGAGTCTATGACGATTATTCTGCCAATGTCGAAGTGGGTTTGGACAAGACAGCAGTAAATTGAAAGATGGTTTTACTTTCTAGCAGATAGGTTTTTAGTACCTGTAAAGACGAACACAATGTTAGTAAATAAATAAACAAAATAACTTTAAGGAAAGACGATAATTATATAAATATTATTTAAATATGCCTAGTTTTATTATAATTTAATGTTATTGAGAAAAGATGATAATATTTGGACTATTTTGGGGGAGAAATGGGTTAGCAAGGATCTAATGTTAATGGGAAGAGGGATTTTAATTTCGGACAGAGAGGAATATAAATCGAAAGAGTTATTATTAAGTGGACAGCAGAAAAATATATGTTCAAGAGTACCCTCATCTAAGCTACATTCACAAAGAGAGGTGTCGCGGATATGGATTTTATTTAAAAAAACTGGAGTACAGCAGTGACCAAGCCTAAGCCTGCATAGAGTGGAAACAGTTCTTTTACCAAGTTTCATGCATTTGAAAAACCAAGGTTTCCTCTGAAGTGTTGGTTGGACACTTGCATACCAAGCTCCCTTGCGTTTTGAACTGTTACACCATACAGTATCCCAAGTGGTATACAGCTTATCTTTAGTGCTGTTTTGAAGATCATAGTTATGAATAGTAAAATGTTTCATATCCACTGAGGCTGTTGTGGCATATTTTGCTAAGTTATCTGCATACTCATTCCCAACTATACCGGAATGGCTGGGTATCCAAACCAGTTCAATTATTAAACCCTGTGAGGAGCATTTTAGAAGAATATCCCTGATGTCTATAACAACTTGACTACATATCTTGGACTTAAGAGGGTTTTGAAGAACAGCCTGGATGCTGCTAAAAGAATCAGAGAATACTATAGAGTTTTTTATATTATGTGCTTGTATAAAACGGATGGCTTCCAGTATGGCAATACACTCTCCCGTAAATACTGATGCAGCTGGAGGACATTGAAAAAGTAGGGATATTTTTGAGTTCTGATAATAAACTCCCACTCCAGTATACCCAGACTTTGACTGCTTTGAAGCATCTGTGTAAAAATAATTCCAGCCTAGCCAATAGTTCTCAATAGCTAATGTGAATTCCTGTCGGGCAGTAGGGGAATTTTTATTAATGCCTAAATTAAGGATAGCATTAGGGGCAAAGAGGACCGTTTCATATGAGGCTGCATACACTGGAAGGATGGGATATTGGGTCACAGGATGAGGTTGGTTCTTAAGTTCCCCCTATACCTATTTGATAGTAATGGTATGGGTTTGTTATTCCAGTAGGGAGAGGTGTTGATAACTGAGTCCAGTTCATCTAATATAGGGAGTAAGGGATGGGAGGACAAGGAGAATAATTTCGATAAAAACCGGTCAGCCAAATATTGTCTTCGAATATTCAAAGGATGGTCTGCACATTCTACCTGAAGGGCGTTTATAGGGGAAGATTTCATGGCACCCAGAACGATCCTGAGACATTTGGATTGGATTTTATCCAGTTTTTTCAATGCTGCTTTGTTACACGGCTCCAAAATAAAGCAACAGTAGTCTAAGACGCTTCTAACTAGAGCGTTATAGATGAGCTTTAGGGTGTATGGATGTGCTCCCCACCAAACACCAGCCAAAGCCTTGAGTACTGATACCGACCTCTCACATTTTTGGACAGTGTTATTGATGTGATCTACACCAGTTAATTTAGAATCTAAGGTAACACCCAAGAATTTGGCTCCTACCTTAATAGGGATAGGCACTCCCTCAATATTTATATTAAGTTGTGGGATAAGCCGTTTCCGTGTGAAAATAACGGCAGAGCTTTTTGGAGCGCTAAGCGACAACCCATGTCTTACAAGCCATCGGTTCAGTGAAGCCAGGGAGATATTTATGGACGTAACGGCATCATCAATTGACTCATTAGAGGAAAAAACTGCTATATCATCAGCATATTGAAGAGACTTACAATTGTAATTTAGACATGAAGCAAGGTTATGGGTATAAATATTAAAAAGCAATGGACTGAGAACAGAACCCTGAGGCAGCCCCCTCCAAACTGAACGATGTACAGGATCAGCCCCAGGAGCTCTCAATTGAATAGAGCGATTATAAAAAAAGGTTGCATATAATCTGACATAACCTAGCCGGGATTCTCAGCTCTTGCAATTTTTGCCTGAGAATAGGAAGGAGGACAGAATCATAAGCAGCTGATATATCTAGGAAGACCGCTACCACCGACTCACCCCGACTAAAGGATAAACGGATTCCAGACGTGAGGAGGCTGACACTGTCAGCCGTACCCAATCCCCTCCTGAAGCCAAACTGAGTCCGCGGCAGGAGCCTCCTATGTTCCACAAACCATTCAAGGTGGTTTTTGATAAGGTGTTCGAAGATTTTTAGTAATATGGATGATAAAGCAATTGGTCTAAAAGATGAAGAGTCTCCAGGGTCTTTATTGGGTTTCAATATGGGGACAACTATTTGTACTTTCCATTCAGGAGGTATAAAACCCGTATGTAAACAGAAATTAATAAGTTCAATATAATATGCACGGCATTTAGAACCAGACTTGGCCAGAAAAGAATAAGGGAATCCATCCATTCCCGGGGCAGAATCTTTAACATGTTTTAGAACTAATTCTAATTCACTGATGGAGAATGGCTGATCCAATGGGTCTGATGACATTATTGACCCACTAGGGCTAGATCCAGATTCCTCAATAGAGGGTACATAGTCAGGGGCAATTTTTGACATAAATTGGGATCCAATTTCTCTGGACATAGTGGGAGATGATGTTGATGAGAAACTTTTTAGGAAAAGTTTAAGTTTCTTCCAAACGACTCCAGGGGGGGAACAAGGACTCAAGAATGGCAAAAAGACCTTCAGCCTTCTCTTTTCTTTTTTCTAAATAGCTTACGTGATTTGGCCATAATCAAATTAAAAGCAGATAGGTTTTCTAAGGTCATGTTGAGGTTAAAGGCCCTTTCAGCATCCTTTCTAGCTTTGACCATTAGGGAACACTCACTATCCCACCATGGTGGGGAAGGTATTTTGCCAGTTGTGGAATTTTTATGTGGAATGCACTCATCTGCTGAGTGGGATATGCTGCTGGAGAAATGGATGAAGCTATCTGAGGCGTTGTTAGCACTGATTGGGGGAAGGGATGAAACAAGGGTATCTAGGAATTTGGAATATTTATCCCAGTCTGCAGAGTCTAGTCTGTATTTTAACAAAGGTGTTAAGGTCTCATTAGGAATGAATTTGGATGGGATTTTGACAATGATAGGATAGTGGTCACTACCAAATGTTACATCTAACCGGATCCAATGGAATAAACTGGCCAAATTAGAGGAGGAGATACTTAAGTCCACACAGCTACTATTGGTTTGCCCAAGAGAAGATCTGCGTGTGGCTCTACCATCATTTATAATACATAAATTGAGATCATCTAATATATCTACTAGCCCTAGTCCAAAATTATCACAGAAATTTGAACCCCAACGGAAGTGATGACAATTGAAGTCACCTAATATAAGCGAAGGGCCCATAACACTACTTAAAATATTTTTGATCAGACTAAGGTCATTCAATTGAGGGTGAGCAACATAAAAACAGAAAAAATTTATATCCTCAGCCCTTATGGCCACAACATTTATGTTGCCTCCGACAGGGGGAAGAGGAATTTGTGTGAATGCAACTTTGCTATTGATGAGCAGAGCGCATCCACCATAACCATCCGGGCGATCATGCCGGATACAATTAAAATAGGGAATATTAAAATTATTGTTTGGGGACAACCATGTCTCAGCAATGCTGCAGACAGAGGGTTTATATTTGTTAATAAGATGTATAAGATCTTGCTTTTTATGTGGAGCGCTCCTCGCGTTCCACTGTAGACAAGTCAATGGGAGAGCCATTATTTAAAAATTCAAGAACAGATATAAGTTTCAAGGCAACGTGGTCAGGTATATTTGATTGTGGATTGGAAATTACTTTAGTTAATAAGTTTGATAATATATCAAGTAAGTTGAGAGTGTTGGGCCGTTTACTTTTATCAATGCTTTCATTATATTGGTTTGCATCCTCTGGGAATGCACAACCATATCTGGACGGAGAGAAGGAATAATTTTGGACAAGTGCTTGGTGAGCTTTGACATCATAACTTGGGGAGAGGGGGGCATATGTTTTAGTTTTGAGGAAGACAGGTTTACGGACGGGGACCCTAGACTGTGAGAGTGGTGGTGGAGGAGATTGTGGGGAGGAGGAAAAGGATGTGGTAGGAGGTTTACGGTCGGACTTAGTTGCACTTGCATATGATCGTGTTACTGGAGGGAAGCTCTTACTAGCCTCCATATAGGAAATGTTCCGTTCTGTCATTGCAGCCTTTATTGATTTTTGGCGGCCCAGTTCAGGACATCCATTATAGTTCGCAAAATGGTTCCCGGAGCAAGAAATGCAGAAGGCATTGTCCTGGTCCACATCACAGCCATCCCCTGGATGATCATGTCCACACTTAAAACAACGGGGCTTAGAACGACATTTAGTCCGGGTATGACCAAAGCGGCAGCAGTTGTAGCATTGGATGGTGGGATATACATAAATCTCAACATTAAGGGCAGAATAGAAGCAGTACACCCTCTTAGGCAGAACTTGTCCATCGAAAGTTAAGACAACCGTTTGAGTGGGTTTCCATTCTATTATATTCTCGGTGACTTGTCTCCTATTTAACCTACGCACTTTAATAATTTGGCCACAGCCATCAGGGACTTTAATATTTTCCATTACTTCTTCATCTGTCCAGTCAGATGGGACATCCCTTACAATACCCATACGAGTAATGTGGAATTGGGGGATTGAGGTGTCATAATTTTGGGAAATAGCCTGGTTAACTAAAAAACTGTTAGCATTCTCAACAGACCTAAACTGCACTGAGACTCTGTTACGACCAATGCGTTTAACTCCATCTAGCAGAACACTTTTGATGTTATTTTTTTTAAGAAGCATGCCAAACTTAATAGGGTGGAGAGATGTACCGGTTGTCTGTCCTTCTTTAAGTGAGACGTGAACGATGTATGGTGGATTGTCTCTGGCAGTATAATATTGTCGGATGGTATTTTTAGACAATTTCGGAGGGATGGAAGAGGAGGATGCCGGGGGAGATTGAGCGGGTCTTTTTCTTTGGTTGGTTTCCAAGTCCATGTCTGATAATTGATCTCCATGGGGAGGAGTTATGGTCAAGACAGGGGTGAGGTCGAATAACTTATCAGGAGGGTCCGGGGGATCAGGGGGTTTTTTACCCGTAGGCATCATGCCTACGGGAGAGACTTACCACGAAAATAGGAACACAAAACACACTTACAGAACAACACAAACAATAAATATCTATCTTGATTGTAGATACACTTTTCAATGACACTAAAATCAAAATAAAAATATCACTCAGAAAAAGCACATGTATAACCTTCACCGCCTATCTGCTAAACCTAAAGTATTACTTACTAAACCAACGGTTTATAAATTCTTTCACATCTTCACAAATCTTATTTTAGAGGTTATGTATGTCGATTTTTATTAGACTTGGTTTTCGTCACTGAGCAAGTAATCGAAGTAATAATTACGTTTTAGTTTTCGTCTGAGTACAGTTTGAAGGGAGAGATGCAAGAGCATGAGGGCTTTTTGTTATTTTTTTTACGTTTTTATCAACTGAGCCGGAGCCGTTTCCGAGTGAGTGTCATATAGAGTTGTTCAAAACGGCTATAAAAAAATAGCACGCTATAGACTATAAACTATTAATTTATAGCGCGCTATTAAATGCGCTATGTTATAGCGCGCTATAAATAAGAAAGCTCGTGGACGTCCAGCAGGCGCGATAATTCTTGCAACACGCTACATTTCATAGCGTGTTACTTTACATAGCGTTCTTCGATACATAGACCGCATGCTATAACGGAACGCTAAAAAAAGCAATATAGAAAGATATCAATGAACTCTCTTTCATACTTTTCAGGCTTAGGACTGTCTATAATTGGTAAAGGTTATTCCAACATTAATTTTAATAAATCGTAAATCAAATATAGGCGTATTTAAAAGTTCATTGATTGTATATATACAAAAAAACAAACATTATACACAGATATATACAGTAGTTCTTCTTTAATTTATATTTTATTTACATTTAAAAACATTAGTTGAACTACTTTTGTAGTAGACAACCGTGTTCCTCGATTACTGATAATATATCCTGATTTCGAAAAAATAAATTTAAAGGACAACTGTCAGTGACAATAATTACAAATAGCAGTCTTGCTGCCGTCTGCAGATTTTTCAAAAAAGTTCCAGATTGGCAAACCACCATCTTTGCGATTAGACATTTTTACATAGAGTACACACTAAATAATATCCACTAGTTCGTTTTGCAACAGAATTATATATTAATATTTACACACACTAATAATACCTTTGCAGCCACTAAATAATCGTCACTAGTTCGTTTTTCAACAGAACTTTATACTAATATTTACACTAACAATTAAGATCGCGCGCGATGAAAATAGCGTGCTCCGATAACAAACATACATTTATAGTCCACAGCGCTCACGCGATTACTGACTGCCCGTATAGCGCATAGCGCCATTCTATAGCACGCTATTTTTTCATAGCGCATAGCGCAGATAGCGGCCAGCGCCCGCGGAGAGCAGGCGCGCGCTGTGCGAGTCGTTACATCAATTTCATTCATAGCGTAAATAGCGTTATAGCGTCATAGCGTCTTAACGTCCACCTACATAGCGTGCGCTATGCGCTATGAAAAAATAGCGTGCTATAGAATGGCGCTATGCGCTATATTAACCACCTCTAGGCCACTGACATTTTTTTTTTTTGGTTCATTTCTTTCCGTTCGGGCGAATGGAAAAGGCAAAGGCATAGTACGCCATACAGCCAAGTCTTCAGTAATTTTTCTTCTTCATTAAATATCTATCCTAACTTATCCTAATTTATCCTAACTTATCCTAGGATAACTTAACCTAAACTAACTCCTTTCGTTTTACGCGTTTGGACGATAAGGAGCGGTTTAGCGTAAAGACATGATGAGGCCACTATGCTACAATATTTCACTGTTCTTTATGAATTATTCACTGAATGCACTTTTTACTACATAAATCACGCGTTTTTATTTAGTAAACGACACTATAAATAATTTATAAGTCCAATGGAAAATGAGCGTGGCACTCATCATCGTTTTCCCCGGACACTGTATAACAAAACAATGTCTTTTTTCTCTTCTTTGGCATCTGAGCCGGTTTCGACTATTCTGCCCAAAGAGTATAGTAAGTATATAGATTCTGCCAGTGTCACGTGATGACGGCAGCAAATAAAGGCAGGCCGTCGAACTTTTCCCTTCGTGGTAGGTGTTAGTGTAGCTGAATGGACAAGAACATGGGTTAGTAAGACAAAAAATGTAATCTACAGCGACACATGAGACAACAATTAAACTAGTTTATACTATATACAGGCTATTTACACACAAACTACGCACTAATTAAAATTTTAACTCGTTCTCATTTAGGAATCTGGCCAAAAGGTTTATTAATTTAGGGGAGAGTCCAGGGAGTGGGAGTGGGAAAGTGGGGTATGAAAATTAGTTGGGAGAGGGATGTTGACTTTGGGAATTTTTGAACAGAGGTCAAAAGATTTATTATTACGGGGACAAGAAAAGAAAATATAGTCTAAAGTACCATCCTCAAGACCGCACTCACACCGGGAATTATCCCTGACGTGGATCTTCTTCAGGAACACTGGGCTACAACAATGTCCGGGTCTAAGTCTACACAGTGAGGAAACAGTTCTCTTCGACAATTTAGGACATTTTGAAAACCAAGGCCTACGCTGAACCTCAGGCTGTATGGCAGCGTAGTAGATGCCCTTGGTTTTAGAAGACGTCTTCCATGTTTCAGCCCACGAGTTAAATAACTTGGGTCTGGCACCATTCCGCAAATCGTAGTTATGCGCTACGTAGTGCTTTTGATCAACCGGATTCGATGTGGCATACTTTGCTAACGAATCAGCGCACTCATTGCCAGCAATACCCGAGTGACCGGGGATCCAGGTAATCTCAACGTCCAAGCCGTTTTGGTAGCATTCAAATAACAAGTTCTTTATATCCATAATGATTTTACTATTAATTTTACTGTGAAATTGATTTTGCTTAAGGGCCTGAATACTACTATGGGAATCTGAAAAAATTACTGACCTTGTTATTTGATGGGATTTAATATAGTGTAAGGCTTCTAAAATACCTACACACTCTCCTGTAAAGACTGATGCTTCTGGTGGACATTGGAAAAGTAAAGCTATTTTAGAGTTTTGGAAATAAACTGCCACCCCAGTACATCCAGATTCAGACAATTTTGAAGCATCAGTGAAAAAGAAATTCCATCCTTCCCAATAACGCTTGACAGCTGACTCAAAGTCCTCTCCAGCGTTTTGAGAATTCTTTGATACACCTAAACCTAAAACGACTTTTGGTTCCCAATAAATCGACTCGTATGCAGCGGAGAAGACTGGAAGAGATGGGTATTGGCAGATAGGCACGGAGAGTTGTTTAAGCTCTCTATACCTATCTATCAATAGGGGAACTGTTTTATGGTTCCAATAGGAAGAATTATTAAAGGAGAGGTCAATTTGTTCTAAAATTGGGAGCAAGGGATGGGATGAAAGGAAAAATACTTTAGTTAGGAATCGATCTGCCAAGTATTGTCTCCTAAGATGTAAGGGAGGGTCAGCACATTCCACTTGAAGTGCATTTATGGGGGATGATTTCATAGCCCCAATCACTATTCTGAGGCATTTGGACTGGATGCTATCTAGTTTCTTTAGCGCTTCTTTATTACAAGGCTCAAGTAAGTAGCTGCAGTAATCCATAGCGCTTCTGGTCAGAGCATTATAGACCAGTTTAAGGGTGTAGGGGTGAGCTCCCCACCACACCCCAGCCAAAGCCTTAAGGACCGACACGGAACGTTCACATTTTTTGACCGTGTTGCTGATGTGATCAACCCCAGACAACTTTGAGTCCAAGGTTACTCCCAGAAACCTAGCCTTATCTTCGACTGGAATGCTTTGACCATTGACGGTTAGGTCAATGGGAGGAACAGAACGCTTGCGTGTAAAAATGACAGCTTTACTCTTTGGCGCACTTAAGGACAAACCATTGTCAAGTAGCCATTGGTTTAATGAGGCCAGAGAGACATTCATTGAAAGGGCGGCATCCTGAATGGAACTGCCGCACACCATTAGTGCGATATCGTCAGCATACTGAAGGATCTTACAGTCGAAATTAAGGGAAGAGGGCAAGTCAGCTGTGTAGATATTGTATAATGGGGGACTAAGAACTGATCCTTGAGGTAGTCCTCTCCAGACCGATCTTTGTTTAGAGTCACCCCCTGGTATTCTTAGTTGAATGGTGCGACTGGTAAAAATGCTACCAATGATGCGACAAATCCTAGCCGGGATTCTCAGCTCGTGCAACTTTTGCCTGAGGTTAGGGAGGAGGACGGAATCATAGGCAGCTGATATATCCAGAAAGACAGCAACCACAGACTCATTTCTGCTAAGGGCCAGCCGGACCTCTGACGTGAGGGTACCCACACTATCAGCTGTGCCCAGGCCTTTCCTAAAGCCAAATTGAGTCGTTGGAAGCAGTCTCCTGTTTTCCACCAACCACACTAATCGGTTTTTAATTAAATGTTCCAAAAGTTTTATAAGTATGGACGATAGGGCAATGGGTCTGTATGAGCAATGATCATTCGGATCTTTGCCTGGTTTTAGAATCGGGATGACAACCTGAACCTTCCACTCTGTGGGAATGAAGCCAGAAGTAAAACAGAAATTAGCCAGGTCCAGGTAATATTTGTGAGTTTTTGGTCCAGCTTTAGAAATAAAGGAGTACGGGAATCCATCCACTCCCGGAGCGGAGTCCTTGACGTGGGATAGCACAGCTTTCAACTCGTCCAAGCTAAATGGCATGTTCATTGGGTCCTCAATGTTGTCTGCATCATAGATGTCAACATTGGTTTCCTCAAGACTTGGAACATAAGCCGGAGCGATTTTTGAGAAAAAATGGTATCCCAGTTCTTCCGTGAGGTTGTTGGAAGAGGAGGCAGGTGCTAAACTGCTCCTAAAAAGTTTCACCTTTCGCCAAACCGCCGAAACCGGGGTGGATGGAGCCAGCGAACTACAATATTTTGACCAACCTTCGCGTTTTTTCCTTTTTAGGAATTTCCTGGACTTGGCCAATATCCGTTTGAAGGCAAGGAGGTTATCCAGGTTCATATTGCCATTGACTGTCTTTTCAGCCTCATTCCTGGCCCTGACCATGTCAGTGCATTCCCTATCCCACCATGGCGGGGGGGGGGAGTTTACCAGAAAAAGGTTTTTTGGACGGGAAACAATCATCAGCAGTGGAAGCAATGGTGGAGGAGAAGGACAAGAAACATTCCTGGGCGTTAACATGGTTAACTTCTGGGAGGGAGGATACTCTAAGGTCCAGGATTTTAGAATATAAATCCCAGTCTGCTGAGTTTAATTGGTGTTTTAAAAGAGGGGGAGAAACTTTAACAGGAATGCTTTTGGAAGGAAATTCAATTATGATGGGGTAGTGATCACTTCCATAGGTCATATCCAAGCGACGCCAAATGAGAAGACTAGCTATATTGGATGAGCAGAATGTTAAGTCAACACAGCTACTATTCTGACCAGGTAGAGATCTACGAGTAGCACTACCATCATTGATTAGACAAAGATTGTGCTCATCCAATATATCCAGCAAGCCAATGCCAAAGTTATCACAAGTATCTGATCCCCAGCGGTAATGGTGACAATTGAAATCGCCCATTACAAGTATTGGGCCACTAACATTGCATAACAAATTCCTAATTAGCGACAGATACTCTAGTTGTGGGTGCGCAATATAAAAAGAAAAAATATTTATACCCTCCGCCTTCACAGCAACAACATTTATGTTATCGCCAACAAAGGTTAGAGGGATCTGAGAGAATGATACCTTGCTATTGATGAGCAAGGCACATCCTCCGTATCCATCAGATCTATCATCACGAACACTGGCAAAACATGGCAGCTTGAAATTGCTTCCAGGCAAAAGCCATGTCTCAGCAATGCCGCAGACTGATGGTTTAAACCTATTAATTAAAAAAGAAAGATCAGGCTTTCTGGGAGTAATACTCCTCACGTTCCATTGGAGAAGTGTTAGGGGATGGAATTTTGTTTATATAGTCTAATATGGAGGTCATTTTTTGTGCAACGTGGTCAGGTATGGAGTGAGATGGGCTGGCAAGGGCAGACATGAGCATGTCTGTGATTAAATTCAGGACATCAGAATATTTATCCTGCTGTTTGTGGAGGATTGGCTGTGGAGCTTCCAATGGAAGAGCACAGCCATTTTTGGATGGGGAAAAAGAGTAATTTTGGGAGAGGTTCAGGTGGGCCCGTTTATCGTAGCCGGGTGAAAGTGGGGTATGGGCTTTTGGTTTCAAAAGGACCGTTTTCCGGTATGAATTTTGGGTTACTGGGATGGGTCTTGAGGACAGCGGTTGAGGTTTATTTATAGTAACTTTGTTACGTGAGAGAGATTTTGAGACATCAGCATATGATCTGGAAACAGGTGGGAAGACCCGACTTGCCTCCGCATACGAGATCGTTTTTTCCGCCATCAGAGCTTTGATGCTCTTCTGTCGGCCCAATTCAGGACAAGCACTGTCATTTGCGAAATGGTTGCCAGAACACGAAACACAGAGACTCAATTCACGGGTGACTTCACATCCATCACCTGGATGATCTTCACCACACTTAAAACATCTAGGTTTTGATCTGCAGATGGTGCGGGTATGTCCAAAGCGGCAACAATTATAGCATTGGACCGTTGGATATGTGTATCTCTCCACGGGGAGAGCCGAGTAGAAGCAATAGACACGCTTAGGTAGTATTTGTCCATCAAATGTAACAACTACAGTCTGTGTGGGCTTCCACTCGGTCACAACGGCAGAAGACACCTTCCTGCTCATTCGTCTCGCCCTGATGACAGAGCCACACCCCTCAGGAACCTGGATGTTTTTAATGATCTCATCTTCAGACCATTCGACTGGAATATCCCTCACAATACCCATTCTTGTGATGTTGTATTGTGGAATGGCAGCCATGTAATTGTGTTGGGATAAAATCTTATTGTTAAGGAAACTGTTTGCATCCTGATAAGACTTGAACTCGACTGACACACGATTTCTGCCTACACGTTTGATCCCATCGAGACGTATGTTATTCACGTTGTTTATCGTCAAAAACATACCAAACTTGATAGGTTGTAGCACAGTGCCTGTATTTTGTTCGTCTTTGAGTGATACATTCACTATATAGGGAGGATTGTCTTGTGGTGTGTACGAAAGCCTGCCTATTGTATTCTTGGGAATCTTAATTTTGATATTTGAAGAGACCGGGGGCGAACTAGCGGTCCTCTTACGACTATGGGTGTCCGTATCCATAACATTGTCGTTTGAGGTTATTTCTATGTCATTTGGAACTGGAAGGGTGATTGTGAGCCCAGAAGGAAGATCAAATAGGTCAGGCGGGGGATCTTTACCAGGATCAGGGGGCTTTTTGGAAGCCATTTTGCATTACGCTAAACAAGATAAAAATAAAAAATAAAACAATACAAAGGGACGATTACAACAACTAATAATAAAAAGTTAAAAAACTAAAACCCAACTACTACAAAAAACGACGCTGAAAAAGTATAAAACAAGATTTTCAGAATACTGAACTGAACAAAGTTGCTAATATAGTTGCAAGTAAATGGACACAGTAGACTCTACCAAGATGCCTTCGTTGTAAATTGACAATAATGTCTTACGATACTATTCTGAAGTATGCAATATTCACTATTTAGAGATAAATTTTCATGTTTGGAAGGGCGTAGTCACACGTTACATATACCTACGGTAGCACTTTCATAACGTGTGACTGCGGTTTTCCAAACATGAAAATTGAAACATCAAAAAAGAGTCTACTGTGTCCATTTACTTGCAACTATATTAGCAACTTTGTTCAGTTCAGTATTCTGAAAATCTTGTTTTATACTTTTTCAGCGTCGTTTTTTGTCGTAGTTGGGTTTTAGTTTTTTAACTTTTTATTATTTGTACTATTTTGGTGTTAAAGTGTATTTGTGGCGCATAATAGTAATAAAAGTTAAATTGACGAACTAAAAACTAGGTAGTTAACATACGACATCTCTTTTGACTTATGTATCGGCGTATAGTAATATGTAGAGATGTCCTATTTTATTATTTCGTAGCGCTTGGAGCGTAGCGCGTATAGCAACGGTTTTCCCGTATGAAGCTCCCGGTTTTTCGTAGTAGCGACGCACATTTGCGTCGATGGCACCGAATGGGTCATGAATTAGTGGATGAGGCCGTTAGTATAAATAGATTGGATGTTTTTTCTAACGGTGGTAGGCCATAACATCGGCTGCCAGCAGAAGTTACCACCCACCAGACAAAGTCTTGCCGCCTAGCGATTCGTCGTGTTCCAGCATGATGTCTGGTGAAGCCGTACAGAGGACGCGTCTGAGCACTTTGTGTTGCGTTGTGTGGCGAGTACGATGCGCCAAATGTTGTGTCGGGAGTTTGGTCGTGGAGAGTCTCCAGATCAATCTCCCTCTGGCGCAGCATGGTTGGTCGTGTTGGTCTTGGATTTAACATTGCATCACCTGGCTCAACTGCCGTCATCCTTGCTATTCCTAAGTTTTTTATGTGAATAGGCTTAATAAACTAGTGCGCAGGCATCAAGGATTGCGTCACTGCTTACCATCAGGCGGGATTGCAGTCAAGCGCTAGTTTATAATTATTAAAAAAAAACTTATATTAAGAGGACCTGGGAAGATTTCTTAATCTATCTAATTCTGCTAACGATCGACTGTCATGTGGATTTTTAAGTAATTTATTATGATCCAAGGCACTTATAAATAATCCCTCTTTGGTTTTAACTCTACTGAGAGCGACATAGGCCTGTCCTTTAGCAAACAATGACTTTCCTAGATCTGTAACTTTTTTATCTAGAGTACAACCTTCTAATTTATGTACAGTACAACCCCAAGAAAGAATCAGCGGGAGCATTTTACGCTGAATTTGCCCAGAACCCCTCAAACCGTCAAATTCAGTGAGGCAAGGCTCGATTTTGATAGTCCGTTAGTATCTGCTTTTATGGATGCGTCGTCAAATTGTATGAGAACAGCGCTTGGCTGTTCTCCTGTTCCAACTGATCGCGCCGAAGAGCAGGCCATTCGAAGGCCTGCACCACCCCATCGCTCCGTTTACCAAACCCTGGTTTACATTCAAATTTCTACGAAGCATTACTAGGATTATGTCCAAACATAAAGTACTCGTGAAGCTCTTTTAGATGATACCAAATACGGTATATTTATTTTAATTTTGTATTAACATAGAACTTTTTGTCCGCTAGAGGGCGTAATACTAAATTTGGTGACAAGCTTTATAGCTCATAACCAACAGAATATCAAGGCCCTTCTAATGGTTCTGCAGTGGTCTTATTCTGATAAGTAGTAAAGAAGCTATCTATGAACGAAAAGATGTGAATTATATGCAATCAGCCGATGAATACAGGTAAAGTCACAAGCAAATGCTAGTAATATATATATATTCAAAATGTACAAGTTAAGCCCTTTCAAATGATACCAAACACGGCATATTTATCTTAACTTTTTTTTTTACTCTGTATATTTTGTCCGCTAGAGGGCGCCACGTTAGATTTTGTGAAACTCCATATAGCCTATAACCAGCAGACAATTTAGACGCTTCTAATGATATGTCATTTATCGAATTCGAATAAGTAGTTTAGAAGTTACGAGGGAACAGATGAACATACATACATACATACATACATACATACATACATACATACATACATACATACATACATACATACATACATACATACATACATACATACATACATAGCCTGTCAAAATCATAACCCTCCTATTGCTTTGCCGTAGTCGGGTAAAAACAAACCTTACACCCAATACACAAACAAAATGAACACTTTCGATCGAGTTTCACAACAAAAGAATCACTATAGTCGAAAATAGCACTGACAAAAGCACGTGTAGCCTTTCACCACTACCGAACGAATCTAATAAATAGTTATTAGACACTGAAATACTTACAAAAAAACGTGCCATCGTATGACATTTGTTTGGAACATAATATGGCCGCCTCTTTTTTTTTGGTTCATTTTTTCCGTTCGGGCGAATGGAAAAGGCAAAGGCATAGTACGCCATACAGCCAAGTCTTCAGTAATTTTTTTTCTTCATTAAATATCTATCCTAACTTATCCTTTTTTTTTTTTTTTGACGCTGTGGGAATGCCTTTACGCACCGTACCCCGAAGGGCGTGTGTGGGACTCGCCCAGCCGAAGCCAGGAATACCCACTAAACCCACAGCGACACTCCGGCATCGCCATACTGGCGGGGGAGTGGGAAACTAGCGCAGCCTGAGCTACCTCTCCCCCGCCGGCGAAACCCGCCTAGTAGGGCGGGCCCTCAATTGCCCCTCCTGGGGAGGGGCCGTGGCTCCCGCGTGATGAGCGATGTAAGGCGGGCGTCGGCCTCACGCCCGCCGCTCACCTCAGGGAGGGAGAAAGCGGGCGAAATCCCGCCTTCTCCTCCCCCTACGCCGCCTGCGGAGCGCCGGAGCGAGGGGATCCTCCTCCCGCTCGCGCTCCGCGGCCTCCTTCTGCGACATCACGACCTCGCAGAAGGAGGCCATCGCCACCCAAGCCTCCTCGCTCCCCACCATCGCTCTGACGATGGCGGGCAGCGAGAGGTCCCCTCCAACCGCCGCGACAAGATCGCGGCGCGGCACGGCCCACGACGGGCACACCGCGAGGGTGTGTTCCGCCGTGTCCTCCGCCGCGCCACAACCATGGCACGACGGTGTCTCCTCTCGTCCTATCCGGTGCAGGTACCTGCCGAAGCAGCCGTGACCGGAGAGCACCTGCACCAGACGGAAGGAGAGGAATCCGTGACGCCTGTCGAGCCAGTCCTTCAGGACCGGCCCGACGGCGTCGAGGGTACGGCGGCCGAACACCGCGGAGGCGAGGTCCCGCGTCCAATGCTGGACGATGGCGTCCCTCGCCTCCCGGCGGACGGCTTCCCTCACTTCTGAGGCCGGACGCTCGCCCAGCGCCCTGCGCCCCGCCGTCCACTCGTACACTCTGGCGAGCACCCACGCCTCGAGCTCCCAAGGCGGGGTGCCCGCCAGAGCGCACGCCGCTGCGAAGCCCACCGTGCAGTAGGCCCGCGATGCCCGCTGGGCGATGGCCCTTTGGGGCGTCCGAAGGGCGGTGAGGTTCTCCCTCCTATTGATGGAGTCCGCCCAAATAGGGGCCCCATAAAGGGCCATACTCCGCAGTATGCCGGCGTATAGACGCCGGCACCGCATGCTGGGCCCCCCCAGGTTTGGCATCAACCACGAGAGGGCTCCCGCAGCCTTCAGCAGGCGCGTCGACAGCCCGCTGAAATGCGGGCCGAAGCGCCACCTGCTGTCCAACGTGAGGCCCAGATACTTCATCTGGGCCTCGACCCTGATCCTGACGCCCTCCACAAAAATGTGGGCGTCAGGTGGGGGGCGCTGCCGGGGGCCGTGAAAGAACACGGCCTCCGTTTTGTGCAGCGCCACCCTCAAGCCCAGGCGGCGGATCCTTCCCGCCACCAAGGATCCGCCCGCCGACGCTAAACTGGCCGCCTCCCGGAAGGTGCTCCCGCGGGAAGTGAGGAGAGTGTCATCTGCATAGCAGATGACACCCGTGCCTCGAAGGAGGGTTCCCCGCAGGAGCCAGTCATAACCGACGTTCCACAGAAGAGGCCCTAAAACAGACCCCTGTGGAACGCCGGCTTCAACAGCGTATCGCCGGAGCTGGCCAGCCCCGTCTACGAGGAGGACAGCACGGTCCTCCAAGTAGCTGGCCAGGAGGCCCCGTAAATACAGGGGCACTCCGTGGTACCGGAGCGCTTCCAGGATGGTGGAGTGGGGGATGGAATTGAAGGCGTTGGCAATGTCGAATGACACAGCCAACACTCCATCCCCCACTCGCACCGCCTCTGTCACCTGGCCCTTTAGACGGGCCAGGGCGTCCACTGTCGAACGACCAGCTCGAAATCCGAACTGGGCGTCCGACAGGTCCGGTCCCACGCTCCGCAGATGCCGCTTGAGACGGCCGGCGATAATCCCCTCGAACATTTTACCGACCTCATCGAGCAAAACGATGGGCCGATAAGCCGAGGGGGAGTCCGCCGGCCGCCCTTCCTTCCGGAGGAGGCACAGTTGGCCATCCCGCCATGGTTTCGGGAACCTCCCCAACGCGAAGCACGCGCTGAAGAGGTCCCGGAACCTGCTCTCCATTTCGGTGGCCGCGATGGCCACCACCCGTGCGGGGACCCCGTCCGGGCCGGGAGCCGTCTTTTTGGCGCGGAGACGAAGAGTCGCCGCGCCAAATTCTTCCCCTGAAACCGGAGGAGGAGGAGCTTCCTCCTCCGGTAGAGCCGCTCCCCTTGACGGGCACATCACTGGTGGGGCGAAGTGCGGATCCCTGCGCGGAAACAGGGACCGCACCACCCCATCCAGGAGCGCTGGTTCGAGGGTCTCGGCAACCGGGGGACCAATGCGGCGCAGTTTGTTACGCGCCGTAAGCACGTTTCTCTTTATTAAAAATGTTTATTTGTTTACGTAATTTGCTGACATATGTTAGGGTTGTGCAAAAAATTTTTTTAACCGACTTCATAAAAAGGAGATTTTCATTTCGAACTGTTATGTATGTAATATTTTCTAAAATGCCTTGTTTTCGGATATGTTAGTCTATATCAGCGTTTGAACAAATGTGCCAAATTGTATAAGTGTAGTATGTAAATATGTACGTATGTTTTTATGTTTGTGTTCGCATATCTCTGGAACTATTAGTCCGATTTCGGTATTCTTTTTTTTATTTTAGACATTGTTGAACTTAGTGAATACTGCAAGTTTCATCAAAATCGGTTCAGTAGTTTTTGAGATAGGGAATTTTAACTATTTCGCATAAAATGAAGAAATAAAATATTTTAAATAAAAATAAAACAGCTTTCAAAGTCGGTGCCAATATGTTAGATGCGCAGGGTGTAGCGGGGACCAACTTATGTACTTGGCTTAGCACCGATTTCAATTATCTATTATTGGGTGTGTTTTGAAGGCAGTTTTATTTTTATTTAAAATATTTTTTTTTAATTTGTCACTTTAAAGTAAGAAATATAATATTTTAAATAAAAATAATTTAATAGATAATTAAATTATCTTTATATCTACTCAGTTATTTTGATAATAGATATTGATTTTATCTTTTGTTTATAGATTCCCTAAAAATGAGCGGCTAAGAACCTAAGAAGAACATATAATACATGTTTACCACATGCAAGAACATTGTGCAAGCGGCATGTTACGTGTGTAACAAATGTCTTGCCATGGCGTCTCCGCCGGGCCGGAACAAGCGGGGTAGACCAAAGAAGTGCTGGCTTGACGTTGTAAGAGATGACATGCGTGCCAACAAGCTCTTACCACAGGATGCTAAAGATCGTGCGAAATGGAGGAAAGCGGACCCCGGGCTCCAACGCGAAAGCCGCGGATGCAACCGGGATAAACGCTGAGATGATGATGATGATGACAACGGGATACAAATGACGTCATAGATCACCTTTTAAAGGCGGGCGAACCCGCTTGTGGAAGCTAGTAGTTTAATAAACGAATATATTTAAAAAATATAAATGTATTTTATTATTATTGCACCTTTTGCACTTAATAATGTCTATACAATATAATTACACTTAGATACTTTCAACCAAGGATCATAATTGAGAGAAGGGAGGGAGAGGACCCTTTTATCTAATAACCCAGTCAAAATAGACATTTGACTTAGCCAAAATTCAAACTTTCTTTATTACAATAGATCGTGGAGTATACCTACGGGGGAAACCACGTTATAAAAATGCGCCAAGTACACACATTTCTGCACCACTTATGAGTTAATCATACGTGACCAAGGTGGGAATCTATGCACCTACCAACGCGCTAAACGTGGCTTTTGTTCTTATAACCTCAAGCTCTGTCTACCCCGTAAGGGATAAAGACGTGACGTTATGAATAAATGAATAAGTACTTTATCTAAGAAGCCGACAGAAAACGAGAGAATTAAAATAATTATATAACAGACAGACTATATTAAAAAATTATAATAATAAAAAATAATAATATATTAAAATCTTTGGAAACAAATACACAGTGACAGCCCTAGAAAGAGGCGGCCATATTATGTTCGAACAAATGTCAAACGATGGCACGTTTTTTCTGTATTTCACGTCTATATACTAGAAGTCTATGTTTAGAACACCTGTAGGTACTCTTAAAATTCGAAATTATTTTGCATGAGTATACCTACGCCCTATGGCGGCAATCAAATAGTGTCAAATGTTATGATTTCGGCGTGGCGGCAACGATTGTTTTAGATTTCAAAAGAAGCCGCCGGCGCGTGTATCATAACCATGTACTTCCGAAAAGCGGCAAATTTCTTTGAGAAGTAAGTACAAAACTTCTTCTTAGGTTCTTAGCCGCTCATTTTTAGGGAATCTATAAACAAAAGATAAAATCAATATCTATTATCAAAATAACTGAGTAGATATAAAGATAATTTAATTATCTATTAAATTATTTTTATTTAAAATATTATATTTCTTACTTTAAAGTGACAAATTAAAAAAAAATATTTTAAATAAAAATAAAACTGCCTTCAAAACACACCCAATAATAGATAATTGAAATCGGTGCTAAGCCAAGTACATAAGTTGGTCCCCGCTACACCCTGCGCATCTAACATATTGGCACCGACTTTGAAAGCTGTTTTATTTTTATTTAAAATATTTTATTTCTTCATTTTATGCGAAATAGTTAAAATTCCCTATCTCAAAAACTACTGAACCGATTTTGATGAAACTTGCAGTATTCACTAAGTTGAACAATGTCTAATATAAAAAAAAGAAAACCGAAATCGGACTAATAGTTCCAGAGATATGCGAACACAAACATAAAAACATACATACATATTTACATACTACACTTATACAATTTGGCACATTTGTTCAAACGCTGATATAGACTAACATATCCGAAAACAAGGCATTTTTGAAAATATTACATACATAACAGTTCGAAATGAAAACCTCCTTTTTATGAAGTCGGTTAAAAAAAATTTTTGGACAACCCTAACATATGTCAGCAAATTACGTAAACAAATAAACATTTACAATAAAGAGAAACGTGCTTATATAGTGTAAATAAGTGTGTATTTAGTAATTTAACAACTGATAAGTAATCATGGTTCATTTTAGTTTGAAAATTAGAATGATAAATGGTGATTTAGCTAGAAAAGAGGTAACTAACCTATGAAACGTCAATTGAGCTTGATTTCTGTTCTTTCTGGCAACACACATAACAATACAGCACGCAGGCATATTAAGTAATAGTTTTGTCACACGGTACGCAACAAATCCTGTTTAAAATGTCTTGTATATTATCAAAAAACTTAATTTTCGTTAGGTTACGTATCCCGTTGAGAGCACAACTACCACGAAATTGTCACCTAAGATGGCTAAGATGCCCGGCGTTGGCACGCTGCCAACAACTGTCAGTTCATTTTAATAGTGTTACCATAATTCCGCAGTAACAAAAATATATTTGTCTCTTTTGTCAAATGCAAATGTACTGTTGAAAAAAAGAGACAAAATAATGTATTACGGTTTTGTACCTTAAATTACATATATACATATGTATAATGAAAAATTGTATAGCTTGACAACAGCATCTCCATGTATTCTATCTCAATGGTGAGTGTCACGTAGTGAGAGGCATTTGAGTGTTACCAACTCTCAAAAATATTTATCCCTAAATTTTGTGTCAAAAACCCCTAAAATCGCCTTAATTCATCTGTTTCCCCCCTAAAAAATACATATACTTAAATTCATAATGATTTAGAAATAATGTACTGTAATATGTTTCAATGTGCGGTTGTATAATATTTATATGCATGAATATGAATGTTTTCAGTGGTCTGGTCGTGTCTCGGAAAGCACGTTAAGCCGTTACCATACGAACATCTAGTGGCAGTCGTTACGGGTTGTTAGAGCCCTCAAAAGTCTAACAATTGGTTTAACTGCAATGCTTAAATATTGCCTTCGGGTTGTGGAGGTCAGACGGCAGTCGCTTCACTGAAAATATCGAAGTTAAGCCAAAAACAGCATTATGACTGGTAAAGCGGACCCCAGACTCCAAAGCTGAAAAAAGCTTCGGATGAGACTGGGATTAACGCTGAGATGATGATGACTGTAATATGTTTCAAAGTCTTTATATTTTAAAATTTCTTTATAATTTAAAATACAAACAAGACATAAAATAAATTGACAAACATAACAAATCAACTAAATTATAATGAATTTCCTTGACAATATCACGTTTCGACGCACTCGCACTCAATCAGAGCATAATAATGAGGACAGCATAATTAGTCGTACTCTGGACTGTACCACAAACAGCATGCCAGATATGTCTGATGACGATAACACATCAGACAAGGAAGAGATAGAGAACCTAAAGTTGCAACTTGATAGTGCGCACAAAGAAATCGAAACACTTACATTGGAAATCAGCAAATTGCGAAAAATGAATACGGAGCTTATTAAAAAAAAAGAAATCTATAAGAAAATTACGAACAGTCCAATTAAACAGAAACTAAAAACACCAAATACAACTCCTATAACAAACCGAATAATTACCATGAACACAAAGGCAACTCAGACCGAACATGTGCCTGATAATATTAATAATAAATCATTGCAAGGAGTTCAGGTAAATATAAAAACTGATAATTCCAAACCAGTATATCCCATCAATGGAAATTCCTCAATCGTTGCGGCTGCGAATAAATCAATTGTTCGGAAGAAGAACAAACTCTGTATCCTGAGCAACATTGCATCACACAACACGCTCCAGATCATAGAGGACACATTTGGACAGAATTTCACATACTGTCATTACATATATCCAAACTGTAGTACAGATCGTCTTCTGAGTAATATAAATAATAAATTGTTAGATTTCGGTATAAATGATTACTGTATAGTTATGCTAGGAGAGAAGGATCTTAAAACTTCCTCAAACTGCTTACATATAGTAGAGACCATTCGAAAATCTTTAGAGCATATAACTTATACAAATGTAATAGTTTGCAGTCCTACTTATGTTTGCGGATCTCCTTTATACAATTATAAGGTTGAGATATTCAATAACCTTTTATTTAAGGAAATAAATGGTGGGTCATACGCATATTATTTTGACACAAATTCTTATTTAAGTTATGACATGTTTTCTAATGACACAGGTGCAATTACTAAAAGGGCACTTATACATATTTTTAAAAAAATTATGGAAAATTCGCAAATTGACATAGAATATTATCAAAACTTGATAAGCCCTACTAATTCAACAGTAAATAATGATAGTAGTAAATTTTTTCGCTAATTGTATTGACGACAAATTAACTAATTCACGTATGGCTCATTTGCATGTTAAATATCATAAATTACTATCAACTAAATATGTCAAAATAATGCATCAAAATATTGCTGGGTTGATAAATAAATCACACGATCTCACTGTATGTTTGAATGAGCTATCTGAAAAGCAAATTAATGTAGAAGTCTTGTGTATCACAGAACACTTCATCATGGAAGGTTTCCAAAACCAATTACATGTACCGAATTACTATTTAGTTTCATGTTACTGTAGAAAGCAGCAAAGAAGAGGAGGTGTATGTATCCTAGTCAAAAATGGTATACAATCAAAGGATATATCCAAAATATCCAATCTCTCAACTCCAGGTGTATTTGAATGCTGTGCCATAGAGCTTACTATGTATAAGATAATTGTAGCTTGTATCTATAGGGTACCAAATGTAAACAATTTTGACGACTGCATGGATAAATTGGAAACAATTTTGCGGGAAATATCACGCTTGCATTACAAGAATGTCATATTATGTGGTGATTTTAACATAGATGTCCTTAAACAGAATAGATTCAGTAATGAATTTGAATGTCTATTAAATGGCTATAATCTAAAGCTGGCAATAAAACAACCCACTCGTATGGCTAGCCTGACATGTATAGATAATTTTGCTCATAATTTCAATAAAACATGTAAGACTGATGTTATGGAATTTGCATTATCTGACCATACAGCACAGCTTCTTCATTGTCCCGTACAGACATTATACGCTTTAAACTACTGGTACATGGCAAGAAGAGACTATAACAATGACAATTTAGCAAAATTTAAAAATTATATTAGTAATCTTTCTTTTTCGGAAACTTATGAGACAATTGATCCTAATATTGCTTATGACAAATTCATTGACATATTCCAATTAATATACAATTTATGCTTTCCAAAAAGACTTATCAAAATTGACTTAATAAAAAAACCAAAATGGTTGTCTCATGGAATAAAAGTGTGCAGTAGAAAAAAAAGAAAACTTTTATGGCAGTGTAGATTAAACCCAAATAATCAAAATAAAACTAGTTTTAAAAGCTACTCCAAATTGTTTAAAAAGATAATACATTTAACGCAAAAGGCACAAAATAATTATTTTATAAAAACATCGAAAAACAAATCAAAAGGTACATGGCAAATAATTAATCGTGCTAAACATAATTTACCCAAAGAAAACATACAAAAAATTAAACTAGATAATCGCTTATTAACATGTCCCCGTCAAATGTCGGAGGCGTTTAATGACTATTTCATTAACAAAATCCAACCACAACTACACGTTGCCAGTAATCCCAAATGTTTAAATTTAGACTGGAATGACAAAACTATGTTCATGGCACCAAGTGTACCGCCAGATATACACAAAATTATAATGTCATTAAATAATACAGGCAGTGTGGGCTATGATGATATCGCCACCAAAGCAATAAAATATGTAGCAGCGGAAATATGTGGACATCTAAGTCATATCTTAAATTTAAGTATAAGCGCGGGTGTCTATCCATCTGCATTAAAAACATCGATAGTAAAACCTCTCTTCAAGAAAGAAAATAGAGATTTAATGGAAAACTACCGCCCTATCGCACTTATTCCAGTCATATCAAAAATATTTGAGAAATATATATATAAAGAACTCACAGAATTCGTCAAAAAGAGTGATATTTTATGTGATGAACAAAAGGGCTTTCGACAACATAACACTACCAATATGGCTGTATATGACTTTTTGTATAATGTTATTAACAATGTTGATAATCGAAATCCAGTCTGTGGCATATTCTGTGATATGACCCAGGCTTTTGACCATGTACATTATGACACACTATTAAGAAAGTTGGACGCTTATGGCATAAGAGGCAATGTCCTTAACCTAATCGAATCATATTTAAGACATAGAAAACAAATTACTGAAATACGACATATTGATACCGAAAAGAAAAAAGAAGAAATTTATCGATCGTCAGAGCGTGAAGTGAAATATGGAGTACCGCAGGGAAGTGTGCTGGGACTATTTATTTTTATATTATATATCAATGACTTGCCTAAATGCATTAAAGAACCGGTGACCCTATTTGCGGACGACAGTAGTTTGACGATACCTCGTAAAAGTGTAGAGACGTATGAGAATAATATTAATAATTGCTTAAAGTCAGCTGTACAATGGATGCAGGTAAACAATTTGAAAATAAACTTAAAGAAAACGAAAGCTATACACTTTACGCAACGGTTACCTAGCATGAATCTAAATATACAATACTGCAATGAAAATATAGAAGAAGTTAATGCTACAAAATTTCTTGGCCTCCAGATTGATAAAAATCTTAACTGGAAAGCACATATTGAGATGTTATGTAAAAAACTCAGTATATCCGCATATGCCTTACACATGCTTTCATTTTCCTTATATAAGGATGCTTTACTTACAGCGTACTATGGTTTAGCAGAATCCCATTTACGCTATGGGCTAATATTTTGGGGCAACTCAACGGAAAAAGAAACAGCATTCAAGTCTCAAAAGAGATGTTTACGGGCGATGTTTAAACTTGAGAAGACAGATAGCTGCATGCCCTATTTTAAAAATTACAAAATTTTGACTTTGCCGTGCTTGTACATTTTAGAAGTTGCTGTGTTTGTTAAGTCGAATGCAAATTACTATAAGCATCTAGCCGACATATTCCCACGTAATAGACGTGACAATGCCCAACTTTGTCTCCAATCCGCTAAGACGAGCCTCATGCGCAAAAGCATATATTGTATGGGTCCAGTCATCTATAATAAGGTACCCAAAAGTTGGAGAGAACTACCTCTATCAATGTATAAGAACAAACTTCGTACTTTTTTGACCGCCAGAGCATATTATAGTATTAATGAGTTCCTTAATGAAAAAAATTTTTCTTTTACATAAATACTAATTGGATTCATTTTGACTGACTAATATAATAATAATATTGATTTAATTGATAATTTTATAATACATTAGTAAATAAGTACCTATGACAATTTTTAATATCGTGATAATATTTTTTTTTTTTAAATTGTATAACTCTATTATTTTGCACGTCATATAGTGACAAACATGTTGAGCTTAACATTATTTACTACCTTGTATGCACTTTTTATGTATGTACACACACATGTTTATGCAAATAAAATCTTATCTTATCTTATCTTATCTTTATTGCAGGTTATTTAATACATTAAATATTTCGTCTTCATCTGAGGATTCAGATTTTTTTGAATCATACCTAATGATATTGAATATTAACATTTTATTGGATAGATTAAATGTTACACAAGACCCATCATTTCGATTTAATATAAATCGGACCAGCAGTCACTAGGCAAGAAATAAATATTAATACAGTAAATTTCAAAAATAACAAAGAGTCAAAAAATCCCTGAAAATACCCCTAAACATTTCAGACCCCTAAAAAAATCCCATCTCACTTATTTACCCCCTAAATCTGGGGGGAAAACCCCTAAGCTGGGAACACTGGGGGCCGGGCCGGGGCTTTTTGTTATTTTTTTTGGTTTCATTCTTTCCGTTTTTTTTGTTTCATTCTTTCCGTACATTTGAACGGAAAAGGCAAAGGCATAGTACGCCATACAGCCTGGTCTTCAGTACGTTTTTTTCTTGAGTTTTATATCCTAACTTATCCTAATTTATCCTAACTTATACTAGCTTAACTTAAACTAAACTATCTCCTTTCGTTTCCCGCGTGAGGCCGAAAAGGAGGAAGTTTGGTTGAGGTCATGATGTGGCCACTATGCTACAATATTTCACTGTTCTTTATAAATTATTCATTGAATGCAATTTTTACTACATAAATCACGCGCTTTCATTTAGTAAACAACACAAAAATGAGCGTGACATTCATCTTGACATTCCCGCCAAACTCCCGGGGCTTTTTGTTTTGGGTTTCATTTTTTTTTTGGTTTTATTTCTTCCATTTGGAACAGGCTAAGGTCCGAGACCATACTGCCATGTCTTCAGTAATTAATTTTCAACTTTTGTAACTTATCCTAAACATAACCTAACTTAATCTAACCTAAACCTATCTCCTTTCGTTGCCCGCGTGCAAAGACACTTGGAGATAATTTGGTACAAAGCCATGATGTGGCCAGTATGCTACAATATTTCACTGTTCTTTATGAATTATTCACTGAATGCACTTTTTACTACATAAATCACGTTTTTATTTAGTAAACGACACTATAAATAATTTAAAAGTCCAATGAAAAACCAGCGTGGCACTCATCTTGGCTTCCCGCAAATCCGCCTGGCGCAGGTCCTCACCGGACATGGTTGTTTCGGGAGGTTCCCGTTCCGTATAAGGCGGGAGGAAACGCCACGGTGTCACCATTGTGTGGATCGCCCTGAGGACACGGTGGAGCATACGGTGGAGGTCTGCCCGGCTTGGGTAGAGCACCGCCGTGTCCTCGTAGCGGCGATCGGCGGCGATCTCTCGCGACCGACCCTGGTCTAGGCCATGGTCCAGAGCGAGAGTGCATGGCAGGCCGTCACCTCCTTCTGCGAAGCAGTAATGCTGGCAAAGGAGGAGGCGGAGCGCGTGAGGCAACGGGAATCCCAGCGCTCTCACGCCACTAGCCACCGCAGGAGACGCCCTGGTCGGGAGATGACACCAAACTCCCAGCCACCGTAGGCGCGGGCCTGCGGGCGATGAGCAGTGGGCAGCTCGCCGCTCGGTAAGGACCAGGCCCGAGTCGACGGCGCGTCGTGTTTCACGCGCGCCTCAAAGAGATGTCAGCAGATCGTGACGGGGTCCACGAAGACCGATGCCTCCTGTCAGGGTTGCGGGTTGGTTAAACAAGAAACCGTGGCCCTGGCCGTCCCTCAGATAAGTGACGAAACACGGGTGGGTTTTAGTCAGTAAAAGTATGACACGCCCTTCCGCTCCGCCCAGGTCAAATTGCGGGGTCATTTGATGATTTCCCATCCTATCAAAAAAAAAAATCCGTACCGAGGGAGATTAGCTTCACAGTATGACAGTAGCCCTCTGTCCTTGTTGTGTAGGGTGACTATTATAACGGAATTTATAAGAAATGTACGTAAAATATTTGTCTTTCACTTATATTAATAAACTAACTTTCCGCCCGCGGCTTCGCCCGCGTGGAGTTCGGTTATATCGCGCTTTTTAGATTTCCCTCGGGAACGTCAATTTTTTCCGGGATAAAAGGTAGCCTATGTTCTTTCTCAGGGTCTAAAGATTGTCTGTGCCAATTTTCATCAAAATCGGTTGAGAGGTTTAAACGGGAAAGCGTAACAGACAGACAGACAGACAGACAGACCGACAGAGTTACATTCGCATTTATAATATTAGTATGGATAGTATGGATAATAAAATAAAATAAAAAGCCTTTTATTTCCTGCCAAATTTTACATTAGGTAGGTTAGGAGGTTAAACTAGGTATTGTGAGGTGGGTGATTTGAACCACATGTTTTTTTCCTGTCCTCTTCTCAATCAAGATGCTTTTATTTCTAGTCTGTTGTTCTATAAAGTTCCTTTTCCTACCTCTATTTCTATCTTATTAGCAACGAATGATCCAGTAATATACAAGTATTTAGCATCATTTATCTCCTTTGATAACATACGTATCTAGTAATTTATATCCTTATAATATCCACGTATAAAACATCCTATCCAATATCCATCCAAATTTCCGTATCCTAAATTTAATTTAATTTCTACCAAGTTTCCCCGTTTTTGTTAGTGGCATTGCGCAAATAGCGACTTGCCAAAGGAGAAAAAAAAAAAAAAATTTAAACAAACGGGAGTTTCTACATCTTAAGGTCCGTATTCCAGAAGGAAACTCAAGCATTGATCTCTGCTTAAGCATTATTTAAAACTAGTTTCAACCAATCAAATGGCTTGAAACGAGACTCAAGTAGAGTTTGAGTTTTGAGTGACGTTCTGTAATACGTACCTTCGGTCCGTATTACAGAACGTTCTGGAATACGCACCTTAGGTCCGTATTCCAGAAGGAAACTCAAGCATTTTGGCTACGTGACCTGCCCATTGCCATTTTAATTTCTGGGCATGACTAAGGGCATCTGTAATAGCTGACTTCTCTCGGATAATTTTGTGTGGTATCTTCTGTACTTTGCTAATTTTCATCATACTCCTCTCCATACTTCTTTGACTTGTCTTGATTTTGTTTTTTATTTTACGGGTAAAGGACTTTGGCAACTGCCCTTTTTTTTTTTTTGATATGGCATATCGTAGGTGGCTACTAGGAGACCGTAACTACTTAATCGGACTTTCCTGTGGATTTCTTAATTAAAATTAAAGCCTCCAGCCAGGGGCACTTAAAACAATTATAATTAGGCGACTACGCACTAAGGGCACCCCCTGTGGGGTACGAACCTCGGCTTAGGGCGTCGCTAGAGAGGACAGCAAGGGACGGCTGGATCGAATGTGTTCTTAATGGTTTGATGACCATGACGTTTCCTAGTACTAGCTCTGAGAAGAAACGCCGAAACAAACTCAGAGGTCATTGATGGGACATTATGATATTACTGGCTCAGCTGCGGCGTGGGCTGGCCTTCATCGGACAAGGGACGGGGGAGGGGATTACTACGTGGAGCGCGTCGCGATGGACCTCGGCGGCGAGGTCGGTAGGTCGGTCTGTTTTTGTGTAATGTGCTGGTGGCCCTATTGGCCTCTTGGAGGAGGGTAATGGGGTCATCGGGGTCTGTGAGGGCATGCCGAGGGCGGCGAAGTCGGGAGATGGTGGAGGGAGTGTAATTGACAACCGCTGCTATAAGAGGATTGCGGTGCTTGGCAGAGGTGTCAAAGAAACGCTTGGAAAGGCGTTTCATGAACTTCTGGATGGTGGGGATTTTGAGATCAAGATGGAGGATCTCCTTTCGAACGAATCAAGGGGCGTTTGTGGCTTTACGGAGGAATCGGTTTTGGACTACTTGCATCCTATGGATATGACGTGGCTTGGCATGTGCGAAAACTGGACAAGCGTAGGTCATAATCGGGCGTATGCAAGCTTTGTACAAGCGCATTTCGCACCTGAGCGATAGCTTGGTACGCGGGTTGAGGACGGGGTGGAGTCGACCTAGAGCGAAGGCGGCGCGAGCGCGGACCGTCTCAATGTGCTCTGAGAAGTTGAGGTTTTGATTGAGCCACCAAGGTACTTGGCTTGCTTCTCCCAAGTGTCACTGATCCGCGGTTTCTTGTAGAGTACCGCTTGGCTTTTTAGGGGGTTGACTTCAATTCTCCATGTCATAAACCAGTCAGCGAGCTTGTTGACCGCGGATTGAAGATGGAGGCGAATCCAGTCTGGGCTGCGTCCCGAGCAGTAGATGGCTGTGTCGTCTGCGAACAGAGCGAGTTGAGCCTTACTGCTTTTCGGGATATCGCTAGTGAAGAGCGTAAAAATGAGTAGGGCTAGTACAGAGCCCTGGGGAACACCTGCACGGATGGGGCGGGGGAGGAGAGCGCTCCTTCGATTTTATAGCGAAAGGTGCGGTTTGACAGAAAGTCCCGTAAGATGAGGACGAGACGATCAGGCACGCCGAGTTGGTACAGCTTATAGATTAAGCCGTTGTGCCAGACTTTGTCAAACGCCTTCGCTATGTCGAAATAAACTACGCCTGTGTACAAAGCACGCAGGAACCCTGCATGAATATGTTCAGTGATGCGTTGGATCTGTTGGGGGACAGGAGTGTTGGGTATGGAACCCGAATTGTTCATTAGGAATGAGGCCCTTGTTCTCTGCATAAGCTCTAAGTCGCTTATATATAAGCCTCTCATAAATCTTACCGAGAACTTTGAGTAAGCTGATGGGACGGTAGCTGGTGGGTTCGGCTTTAGGCTTACCGGGCTTAGGAATGCCTATGACGGTGGCTTCTTTCCACGTTTGTGGGAAAATGTTATTTCCTAGCGCACCATTGAAGATGGTGGTCAAGAGGATGATCAGGTGGGCAGGGAAGAGGCGGATCACTCTGTTGGTGATGCCGTCAGAGCCGGGCGCTTTCCTGGGTTGAAGACAATTGACGATGTCCTGCACTTCATCAGGGGTGATGGGGGGCAGGGGATCCTCAGGGTCGTCAACGGGTGGGAGGGAGGTTCTACGTTCGACTTCAGCGTCAACCTCAAGGAGATGAGCTTGATCTACTGGTAGGAGGCTGGGGGAGCACTGGGCTTCCAGGCAGGAGGCGAGGCATTCAGCCTTGTCATCGTCATCGAAGGCGATGGAATTGTCAGGACGAACTAGGGGAGGCATGGTCACAACTTCATTGGATTTTAGTTTCCTCTGAAGGTTCCAGAAGGCTTGATGGGTGGGCTCTAACTCATCCAGCATCTTATCCCAGCCAGCCTCACGCCACTCCGATACACGTCTTTTTACAGTTCTCTGTAAATAGCGCATATGGGTTTTGTTAGCCGCGCAGGGGAATCTGCTGTAGGCACGGACCGCCGCGTTCTTCTCGGTCAACATTTCACGCAAGTCAGCAGGGAGTTTCCAGCGACAGTCTTCTGTCACTGTAACCTCCCTTGAACATTCGTTCAGTACTGACTGTACGTGATCCGTGAACGAGTCGATCGCAGCTGTCGTGTCAGCGATAGAGTCGAGGCGTGCAGGTATGGAGTCCAAGTGGGGGGATGTGGTGGATTTCAGCCGATCGCTTACTTTCCTCCAGTCCGTTACCACTTTCGTCTGGGGTGCTTGACCTGGGTCAGAGAGGCCAGTACGGGGAGCCAGTCGAATGATGACTGGGCGATGGTCAGACGATAGCTCTGATAGTGCTTCTATAGAGTCTAACCGTAGGTTGACGTTCTTTAGGAGCGCTATGTCGAGGACGTCTGGGGTGTGGTCGGGTGAATAGGGGAAGTGAGTGGGGGTCATGGGGCCTACGACATGGAAGTTTAAGTGGGTGGAGAGGTCAAACAAGAGTCTGCCTCTGGAATTGATCCTGGTGCTATTCCAGGCAGTGTGTTTGGCGTTGAGGTCGCCCGCTATTATAACGGAGTCGCTCAACCCAAGAAGAAGGGCAATGTCATCTGCTAGGAGTTGGTGGTCCTCTGCAGAGTTGCTGGGAGGGAGATAGGCTGACACTAACGTGATAGGTTGGTGACCTGACATGCCGAGACGGCACATTGAAACTTCGAGTCGTGAGAGGGGAGGGGGTCCTATGGGATGCAATGAAGAGCCCTTTTGAAATAAATAAGGGTGCCGCCTTTGTGGCACCGCTAGAGATGGGCAAACAACCGGGTTTAAACCCTATTACTTGGTTAAAACCCAATAAAGACCCATTTATTCCCTCCCACCGGGTTTTTATTCGGGTTTTTATTTTAATTATAATTTAAACACGGTAAATGTTAATATTTGTGAATATTATAGTCCGTATTATATAGTATTGTAATAGTAAGAGTCATCGTCCGTTTTTTGAAGAAAAAAAAAAGGCTATTTTTAGATTAGATTATATACTATACTTCTTCTTCTTCAGCCTATAGAGGTTCACTGCTGAACAAAGGTCTCCCCCAAGGCTTTTCACGATGACCGGTCTTTGTGCTGCTCACATCCGTCGGCTTCCCGCGACTTTCACCAGGTCATCGGTCCGCCTTGTTGGGGGCCTATTTACGCTGCATCTTCCGGTACATGGCCGCTACTTCAGAAACTTACTACCCCGTCGGCCATCAGTTCTACGAGCAATGTGCCACTTAATTTTAGCGACTTGAAGAGCTATGTCGGTGACTTTGGTTCTTCTGCGGATCTCCTCATCTCTGATTCGATCCCGCCGAGAAACTCCGAGCATAGGTCTTTCCATCGCCCTTTGTGTAACTCTTTAGCCTTCGTATGAGGCTCATTGTGAGCGACCACGTTTCAGTTCCGTAAGTCATCACTAGAAACATACACTGATCAAAGACTTTAGTCTTGAGACACTGTGGTATCTTGGACGACGCGAAGATGTAGCGTAGCTTCGCGAACGCTGCCCAGCCGAGCTGGACTCGATGAGACACCTCTTTCTCGAAGTTGGACTGTTTGTCCCAGGTATATATGGTTATGTATACTCATTAACAACTTCGAGTGCAGAGAAACCAACTAGAATTAGGTGCGATATGAGAGTTTGACATGATCTTCGTCTTATCCATGTTCATCTTTAGACCCACTTAGGAAGCTCTGCTGAGGTCATTGTGCAATTTGCCCAAGTCGTCCAGGGTCTCCGCTATGACCACGGTATCATCTGCAAAACGGAGATTAATTATGTACTCGCGGTTGATGTTGATGACAAGTCTTTTCCAGTCCAAGAGCTTGAAGATATCTTCCAACGCAGCAATGAACAATTTGGGAGATATGACATCTCCTTGTCTCACTCTAGGCTGCAGTTGGATCGGTTTCTAGTCCTGATGCTGGAGACGGACTGACATGGTGGCGTTTTTGTACAAACACTCACCCCAATGTGTCGATAGTCAATTTGGCACCGCTGGAGAGACTGTAGCACCGCCCAAGTCTCGATCAAATCGAAGGCCTTCTCATATTCCACAAACGCTAAGCATAGTGGTTTGTTATACTCCTCGGATTTCTGTATAACTTGCCGCAGCGTATATATGTGGTCTATGATGCTAAAGCCTTTTTGGAAGCCTGCTATATAAAGCCTTTGCGGAGCGAGACGATTCATGATGATCCTAGAAAACAGCTTATAGACATGGCACAGGAGGGATATCGGTCTGTAGTTTTTCAGTAAGGTATTATCACCTTTTTTGAAAAATAATACCACCACGCTCATGTGCCATGCCGAAGGCGTTTTGCCTTTGAAAATGACGGAATCAAATAGCTTCTGAAGCGCTTTAAGAACCGGTTTGCCACCCGCTTTCAGAAGCTGAGCCGTAATTCAATTATCTCCAGCCGCCTTATCGTTCTTGAGCTGTTTCAGGGCTATATTAATCTCGTACTGGCTGACGTCCGGGATATCGTTGGTGTAGTGTCGGGTTAGTCTGGCTCTAGGATCATTGGCCAGGCTCACAACAGGTGCGCATGTTGATGTATATAACTCTCCGTAGAATTTCTCAATCTCACCCAAAAAGCTCGGGGTGGAAGTGACGATCCTACCATCCCCATTCTTCAGCTTCGCAAGTAGGCTCTGTCGAACAGACAAATCACTTGCGAACACTTTGGAACCTTTGTTCCGCTTGATAGCCTCTTTAATACAATTTGTATTAAATTGGCGTATATCGCGAGTCAGAGACTTTGAGATTTGTCTGTTAAGGCATCTGATACGCGAAGCGTCATCAGGGGATTTTAAGACCACCTCCCGTCTTTCTTCCATTAGCCGACGGGTGGGACAGGAGATCTTCTTCTGTCCTTTTGAAGGGAAGGTTTTGAAGAACTTGGACCCCTCCGTATGCAGTTTCCACAAACCTGTTGTTATAGTGGTCCACATCTACGCATTCGCCGAGGCATTCAAAGCGATTTTGCAGTTCGATGTGAAAGCTTTTAGAGTTTTGGAGCTGGGTTGATGCTGGACGGAGCGTAGACTTCATAAATCGAGAGCGTTCGAACCTAATGGTGAGGTTCAAGATGCTTCTAACAATACGGTGATCACTCCCGGTTTAAACCGCATAGAGCACGAAGACATCGATGAACATTTGCCTTTTCGTTGATATTATGAAGTCTTATCTCGTTTTTGGTCTCACCATCGGTGCTAATCCAGCTCCACTTGAGGTACAATGGTTTCTTGAAAAAAGAATTCATCACAAAGACTCCATCCTTTTCCACGAAGTCCTAGCATCTGACCTCGGGGATTCCGATTTCCAACTCTAAATTGCCCCACTTTCATCTCGTCCGCCTTTCGCATGCCCAGTTTTGCGTAAAAGTCCCCCATGACAACAGTTTAGTGGGTTTAAAAGGTATATATGTGTCTACTGACGTCTTCATATATAACCTCCACCTCACTATACAGTACGCGGCGCAGTACAGCTGATTTTCGGGTCTTAAATCGAAATGTGATGCCAGAATACGGCGTGCAGGATTGTGCGTAACCACATAACTTCGAGTAACATACTACCGAACTATTTCCAAAACTGCAATGTTTAATGAGAAAACTGGAACGTAAAATCTGAAACGGCCGCCATTTTGGTTCAAGTTATATTCCGAGTACTGTATATTTTTTTGGATACCCTTAAATGTTAAAGTTTATGTATATATACTTTTTGTAGTGCAATGTGTGTCACCATAGAAACAAAGCTGTTATCTTGTCTTGTCAGAAAATATAAAATATATTGAACATGAGGTCGCGTTTTCTTGTATCTGATATTATTTAAATAGAGATTAATCATCTCATAATAGGTTATGGGCCCCTTTGTTTTCACTTAAATATTTGTTGGAAACTAAGCATGGAGCTAAGTAAAATACAAATACGTAAGCTTGATGGAAATAACTGGATACAATGGAAGTACCGCATGTCTGCTCTGTTACGGGGCATGGACGGACTTTTGGACATTGTTCAGGGAAATACTCATAAACCGAAGAAGCCTGTAGCTGAGGGCAGTGATGTTGATTCTGCGTCCGCAGTGGCTTTGATGAACTACAACAAAGAGTTGTCGGAGTATGTTAAGCTGGAAAGTATTGCGTTACTACTAATTACAAACAATATATCAGATGAAATTTTAGACAAAGTGATTCGATTCTCTCACCCTAAGGACGTATGGGATGAACTGCATAGACTCTATGACGGTGTCAATGAAGACAAGTTATACGAAGTATGCATGGAGTTCTTCAAATTTCAAAAGGATACTGCTGATGACATGTCAACTCATGTATCAAGGTTGAAAAATATGTGGCATAAACTGAATCAGGAATTATTAAAAACTGAAGAAGGTAAGCAATTACCAGAAATACTTTCAATCTGCAAGATTTTAGATACACTGCCAGAAAGTTATTTTTCATTTAAATCGAGTTGGATGTTGATGTCCAAGAAAGACAGAACTGTAGAGAATATTACCAGCCAACTTTGTGCGCATGAAAAAGCTCTAATAGGAAGCACGGAAGGCACGTCTAGCGAAGCGCTTCTCATGAAAACAAGGAAGAAAGGTGTTGAGAAAAAGAAGGAAGAGACATCAGGAAATAAAAAAGTTACCAAGTTCAGATGTCATATCTGTAAAGAGGATGGTCACTTTAGGAAAGATTGTCCAAATAAAACTATTAAGGAAGATAGAAGGAATAGTAGTGATAGCACCAATATGATGGTACTACTAAATCTGTCTGAAAATAATATCCAAGATCGTGAAGCATGGTTTGTTGATAACGGAGCAACTCACCACGTTACGATGAGAAGAGATTTATTTGAAAGTTTTGAGCCCTCAGTATACCTCACACTGTTACTACGGCTGATGGAAACGTAATAGAAGCCATAGGAAAAGGAAAAATTAGAATAAAATCTAATGTTGGAAAAGAATTTTACCTTAGTGATGTCTGGTTTGTTCCTAGTATTAGCAAGAATCTTTTTTCAGTGCTAGCGGCACAGGACAAGAATACAAACAGTGTATTCGAGTCACGAGTAACTATATGCTGTATTAAAGTGAATGGAATAGTTACTGTGACAGGAACCAGAACTAGGTATGGTGGGCTATATAAGCTGAATTGCAAAGCAATTAAACCGAAGGTAGCTGCATCGATTAATGCAGTAGATGCCTTACAGCTGTACCATGAACGCATGGGCCACCAAGATAAAAGGCATGTGAAAAGTCTTATAGAACGAGAATTGAATATAAAGACAAAGGATAATGGCATATTGTGCGAAGGATGTATTTTTGGAAAAGCTCACAGACAGAAGTTTGGGAGTAGAGAAAAAGCTAAAATGCCTGGAGAACGCATACATTCAGATGTTTGCGGTCCTTTTCCGTTTTCAGTCTCGAAATATCGATATTTCGTCCTTTTCAAAGATGAACACACTCGTTTTCGCTACGTCTACTTCATGAAAACAAAATCTGAAGTACCTGAAAAGCTGAAGCAAATGCTGGCAGAAGCTAGAGTAGCAGGACACACAATTCGAGAATTCCTGAGTGATAACGGTGGAGAGTTCGACAATGAAAAAGTTAGAAAAGAATTAGCGAAATACGGAATACACCAAAGACTAATAATGCCGTATACGCCTGAACAGAATGGGTGTAGCGAAAGAGAAAACCGTACGATCGTAGAGTCAGCAAGAGCTATGATGCATGCTCATGAAGAGTTGCCTCAACAATTGTGGGCGGAGTTGGTACAGACAGCTGTTTATGTTTTGAACAGGACGGGACCAACTTCCGTGGAACACAAGACTCCGTTCGAGCTTTGGTTTAGGAAGAAACCTCGGATAAAGCACCTGAGAATAATTGGCTCAGTTTGCTATGCACATATTCCTAAGCAAAAACGAAAAAAGATGCATAAAAAAGCTACGAAATGCGTACTGGTTGGATATGATAATGACGACGGCTATAGACTATGGAACAAGGAATCCAAATACATAGTCAGGTCAAGGGATATCATATTTGACGAAAAGCCATTGGAAACGAAATTCCAAGAGCTAGATGAGGAGGTCACAGAAGTGGAAATTCCCGTTTCAGTAAGAAGGGAGTATGTAGTGACACCCAATAGGATCAACAATCAAGTTGTAACGATCGATAATGAGACTGATAATCCGGTTATAGAAGAAGACAATTTTGATGATGCTTTATCGACTCATGAAGAATCTTTTGAACCAAGGGGCGGAAATGATGTTGATAATGATGATCTGGAGCAGATGGTTGGAAATGATGACGTTAATGAAGATGAAGATAATCTTGAGCAACTAATTAACGCACAGAGTGATCGAATTCTGCGAGACCGATCATTGATCAGACATCCGGTCAGGTTCAAAGATTATGTTATGGTTACAAACGGATTTGTCGAACCAACATGTTACAGAGAAGCAATATCCTGTAACGAAAGAGAACTTTGGAAGAAAGCCATGGAAAACGAGATAAATTCTCTTAACGAGAATGACACGTGGGTTTTAAAAAAGTTGCCAAAAAATAGAAAAGCGATACCATGTAAATGGGTTTTTCGCGTGAAGCTGAATGCTGATGGATCAGTCGACAAGTTCAAAGCAAGACTAGTTGCTAAGGGTTTTCGCCAGAAAAAAGGAGAGGACTATGATCAAACTTTTAGTCCTGTTGCGAAAATTACCACGGTGCGGACTGTGATTAGCGTCGCAGCAAGCGAAGGTATGAAGATGTGTCAGTTTGATGTGTCGACGGCATTTCTATATGGAACACTTTCAGAAGAAGAAATTTATATTAAGCAACCCGAAGGCTACGATGATGGTTCTGGAAGGGTATGCTTACTGAAGAAAAGTCTCTATGGGTTGAAACAAGCCCCGAGATGTTGGAATCAGAGAATTCTTAGTTTCTTCAAGGAAGCTGACTTTAAAATCAGTGAAGGGGACACTTGTTTATTTGTAAGAGAGAAAGACCACCGGAAATTGATTGTGGTTCTCTACGTTGATGACGGGCTAGTAGCTGGAACAGATCAAGAACTCATTGATGAATTTATTGAAGAGCTCAAGGAAAGGTTCAAGATAACAACTAAACCAGCTACCTATTTTCTAGGTATAGAGATTTCAACCAGAGAAGGTATTGGAACAGTAATACATCAAACATCTTATGTTAATAAAGTTTTGAACAGGTTTGGAATGCAGGACTGCAAACCTGTGACTACACCAATTACCAAGGAGGACATAGTCTCTAAAAACGAGAACGATGAGTACGTTCTGAAAAACTATAGGCAAATAGTTGGAGCACTTGCATATTTAATGGTCGGAACAAGACCTGATATTGCATATACAGTAAGTGTAGTGTCAAGGAGGCTGGAGAAACCGACTCAAGCGGATTGTGTCAGAGTAAAACGTATCATAAGATACCTTCAGTACACAATTGATCTCGGCATTATGTATAAAAGGAACTATAAAATTGGAATTATAGAATCATACAGTGATGCTGACCACGCAGGCGATATGGAAACTGGAAGATCGACTTCTGGAGTACTTTGCCTATATGCCGGAGGACCAATCTCCTGGATGAGTCAGAGACAGCAGAGTGTCGCTATTTCGACGACGGAAGCTGAAGTGATCGCTGCAAGTGAAGCTGCGAGAGAATGCGTATGGTTGACTCGGCTCTTAGGAAGTCTTGTACAACTGAAAAGTCTTCCTGTGTTACAAGTGGATAACGAAGCAGCAATAAAATTAGCTGAGAATCCAGAGTTTCACCGACGCACCAAACACATCCGTACACGTCACTTCTTCGTAAGAGAGCTTGTGACTAATGGAGAGCTGCTAATAAAGAAGGTAACAAGCGAGCTTCAATTAGCAGATCTTCTAACTAAGCCGTTGCCCAGAGCTAGGCTTCGTAAGCTAGTGGATATTATGGGACTACATTGAGAGAAGGTGTTAAAGTTTATGTACATATACTTTTTGTAGTGCAATGTGTGTCACCATAGAAACAAAACTGTTATCTTGTCTTGTCAGAAAATATAAAATATATTGAACATGAGGTCGCGTTTTCTTGTATCTGATATTGTTTAAATCGAGATTAATCATCTCATAATATTAAAAGATGTAGTGAAGAATGTTAATTCATAGGATGGACTCTTAAATCAGCAGTAAAGTGTATGTCTTAAACTTCTGTAACTATTATTTTAAAATAGGCTTGATCATACAATGAATGGACTGTGATGAAATACTTGTATAAATAATACAGTTGAAATATCACGTTCGAAAAGTTAGTGGTCAAACTTGCTGTGATCTTAAATGCACCACTATTAGTGATATTTATACTCCAAAAAACACTAGAAGTAGGTTAAGTCGTGTTAGGTCCACAATCGAAGATATTAGTGATAGTAATAAATAAAGACCCGCTTCTTGGGTTTTTATTCGGGTTCAAAAACCCGGTTTTAACCCATTTCCACCCATTGGGTTTAAACCCTCTGCCCATCTCTAGACAGGACTATTGTTGCCAATAAGCCTGATATAGTGGTGATGGTGATAGATTGATTAGCGCGCCTCGCAAAGATTGTCGATGTTACCATTTCACATGACGGGAATCTCGTGTTCCTGTCCTGGTATGTGATCACCGGTAGCTTGCACCCTGTTCCCGATACCGGTGGGCTACTATTTTTTATAGTGTATAGTTTTAATTTTTTTTAAGTATTTATATAAATATTTAAAAATGTAAAAAATATGTACGTATGGAAAAATAAAGGAAATGATAATAATAAACTTTATTGCTAAAAAGATTACAGAGGTTTTGCATTGGCCCTACACTAGACAAGCCTGTATCTTGGGTAGGCTACTATGTAGGTTGGGTAGGCACATACTCTATTATATTTGGCATGATGCTGTTTGCGTATTGAAGTCAAAATATTAGAAAGATATTTTAACTTCAATACGCAAACAGCGTTATCCCAAATGAAGAAAAAAAAAATATTTTGACAGGACAGGATGCTTGACATTTGCAGTTGCTTGATTTGATGGCTTGATTTCGATTTGACATTAGCAAGCAAGCAAGTAACGCCGCCATGTAATGAACTACGAATACGAAAGTTTATCTAAATCAAAGCTATTCAAATCAAAATCTATTGACCCTAGAACACCGGCAGTTAATAACTTAAATATCTAACCGAGATAAGGTGTTTGGTCATATTGCAGTTGTTGTGATGAAATTACAGAATCAGTTTGAAAAACGGAGACCACGAGTTGGAACAACGAGATTTAGAATAGGACAGCCGCAGACAAACTTACCTACGCCTTTTGATCGTGTACCGTAATGTTCCATAAGCCATAAGGTTTTCAAAAGGTAGAACAGTGATCCAAGTTCCAAATTACTGCAATTACTGAATAAATTTGGTGGTGAGCCGTGAGGATATTGTAGAGTAAATGGAACAGTTATTCCTACGTTTATTGACGCGTCTTTTTAAGAATTCAGACCAAATTGTAAGTTTTTGTGATTTATATCTTTGCATCTTAGGTATTAAGTAACCCTTGCAATATTTACGAAAATCTATTTACAAAATTTGTAGGTATGGTTCTTGTTTGCTGCTGCTGCTCCATAAGCATCTCAGACATTAATCAATGTGTCTCATTGATATATGGCTATTTAAGTGCAAATACCTTGGTAACCCTGGTACCTTCCATGAAATGGTCAGCAACGTCAAGGCTTTGCTGACCTTCCTTGAGGAGTCAGGTCGGATGGAATAATATTTTTTTCTACCTGTACTGAAAATCCCTTGTTGTTGGCTTGTGGTGTAGTTGTGGATACCAGCCCATATTAGCTATTGACATACTAATCATTTACAGGTTTGCATTCCAATGAAGAGAAAACCCTAAAAATTATGTTTGCATCAAATGAAAAAAATGTTGCCAAAAAATCATTTCAGAAACCTAATATTCTCAGAAGGAAAGGTAAAGCTTCTATTCCTAAAGCTAACATCACCAACATCAATGAATCTCCAGAAGCAATATCTCTAGGCACCACCACACATATGGAAACAAACATATCTGATCAATTAGACAACATCACAAAACTTGAAAGAAGTAATAAGTTGAAACATGTAACAGGAACAGTATGGGGATTACCATTAGCAGATCATGAAGATTATCAAAATAATTTACTCAAATCTCGGGAGACTGATATATATGCCAATTTAAATAGTAATTCACCAGTAACTACAGAAATGAAAAGTAAGTAAATGTATTAATTAATTTGTAATTAGTGTTTGGACCTTAATTTCAGAAAATTGCTACAAATATGGTGATGTACATATAAGGAAGTTGTGGTTTAGTGTAAATGGATTTAGTACATTCTGATATGTGTGACTTAAGTCGGCTATTATTGTACAGCATTGTCAGCATATATTAATGGGCACAAGTATAGTAAACCATTAATAGCTTGTGACTTAAACCTTAAGCTTTTCTGTGTATAAATTTGACTACTTCAGTCACAGAAAAGCTAGAATAAACTCACATTAGAACTGTTGTTAGTTTTATGTGTGTTGCAAAGAACACTGGAGACATTCATCATCATCAGCCTCTACTCGTCCACTGCTGGACATAGGCCTCCTTCATGGCATGCCAACAAGCTCGATCCTGGGCAGTTCTCCGCCAGCCACTACCAGCCACCTTTTTGATGTCGTCGCTCCATCTCGCCCAAGGGTGTCCTACGCTACGTTTGCCGACACGCGGTCTCCACTCGAGGACTCGTTTACCCCATTGGTTGTCTGTCCTGCGGCATATGTGACCAGCCCATTGCCACTTCAGCTTGCTAATCCTCTCAGCTATGTCAGTGACTCTGGTCCTCTGTCGGATCACCTCATTTCTGATGCGGTCCTTCAGAAACATTGTGAGGTAATAAATAAATAATATTATTTAATTGTTTTCAGATGAAGAGAGACGCTTGGAACAGAACCCACTGAATATTGAATCCTTCATCAACACTGCGGGCAGTATTGGAGAGGTTCAATATTGTTACTTATCTCTCTTTCATTCTGTTAGAGATAATCTGTGCTAAGTTTTGTTAACTCTGTTTCTTTTTTGACAGGACCTGCCTATATCTTATGATGCTACTGTATCAACAGAAAAGAAAACTTCCGAAGCTAAATCAAAATGGTGCTTTGATATAACTAACAATTCCATGGACATTATAATAAATAATTGTAAGTCAACTAAATATTACAAAGAAAAACTAAACTACAATCTAAAGACTACAATCTAAATAGAAAGGTGCATTTGCAAAAGAAAAACTAGGGCAGAGTTAACAGGATAACTAGACAATTATTAATACTTTTACAGATAAGGAGCAACCGTTGGGTGATTTGGAAGAACAACTAGATTCAGTAATTGTGGTGCCTTCTGAGCCAGTACCAGTACAACAACCAGAGCATGTACATGCTCAGGATCCTGCAATAACTCCAACACAAAGCATACCTGTTAACTACTCTAATAGAGCTGTAAAGTTTAAGGTATGAATGGTAACACTTAGGCCGCTGCCTCGAATCTTGCGGGCAGCGGGACGGCGGCGGCGGCGGCGAGTGAGCGGCAGGATCTTATGCGTAAAATCAAATGGACTGGTTCTCGAAAACAGCTGCGCGGCAGCGGGGCGGCGGCGGTCAGCGAGCGGTGTACTTCTCGCGCTCGAATCTCGCGGGCAGCGGGCGGACAGCGAGCGGTGATCGACCGTTAGGAATAAATTTGAATCAAAAGATGTTGCCGCCATTGTTCAGACATTTCTTTCGCGAATAAAAATAAATATCTCGTCGACACAATCATGAACACAACACTACGCGGCTATAGTGACGCGCGATCTACCCGCTAGTTTCGAGAACGGGTATTCGATGCCCACTCGGCTCCCACGCCGCTGCCGCCGCCGCCCCGCTGCCCGCAAGATTCGAGGCAGCGGCATCAAGGCGCGGGCAATCAAGCGACGCAGCGCTTATACATTAGGAATAAATGGCGAGGAGGTGAGGTCGAGGAGGTGGCGCGGCGTGGGCGCTATGCACGGCTGTGACGCGACTCCACCGCCTATTTGTAGTGTTATGTCGATTGCAGTCGTATTTATAGAGTTAAAATGCATGAAAACAGTACATACAGGGTTATTTTAAGTTAACTAGCTGAATTCCGGATACACAGTAACGCGTTTCGCCTCTTCCTTTATACCGCGTACATCGCGGGACTGGAATAATTTGCAAGCGGCGGTGTTTCCGTCGGACTACAATTTGAGTGTCTTCAAGGCTAGAGTGAATAGGGTCTTAATAAACTAGTGCGCTTTACCATCAACGATTGCGTCACTGCTTACCATCAGGCGGGATTGCGGTCAAGCGCTAGTTTATAATATATAAATATATTAAAAAAAAAAAAAACTGGTGGGTCAAACAAATGATCCACTCCAGATGCGAATCCAAAGTTGACCATGGTCTTCAATCATGAGGGATCAACTACAGAGAGAGCTAAACTCCAAAATACGTTGGGTATAGATATCCAAGCACAAACACTAAGGGCGGGTTGTTTCAAACGGTTGGTTATCGTAACATACGTACGTCAAAAAGTTACGTCCGTTAACGTAACTTTGATGATGTTTAACGTTCGTTAAATGCCGGGGCTACATTAGCAGGCGAAGATTCGTGTCGCGTTGGCGCGCAAAATATCTGTTGTCCTTGTCAGACATACACGATGTTCTTCTCATTGGCTGGCGAAGATTCAGAAATCGGCCTACGGCGAATATTCGTTGTTTAGTTGTGCGGCCGAGACGATGGAGGAAGCAGTGGCTTTGCATTATATGTCAATAAATTATTATTTATTACATGTTTACACAACAAATAAAACAAAAACAATGTAAAAAATATGCAAAAAGAACGTCAGTCCTACTTCAAAGTCTGGACGACACTGAAGTGACGTAGGTGTGCCGTGTGACTACTCCAGCGAATATTGTCGCGACAAGTCCTTTGAAGCGCGCCACTTTACCGACAGCGCCCCGATGCTACATCGTCTGAGCACGAATACATTGCGTTGCAACGATGTACCCGGCGGGCCCGGCCACATACATCGCCCCAGCAAATTTTATCTAGGCGACTGTCATGTGCTGTAGTTTATCTAAATTTCTTGGTATTATTGTTTATTGTTGTGGGAAATAACTTCGTGCCATTTTATAAATTAAGTCCGTTTATACTAGAAAACTGTGTACCTATAGAAAAGCTATACTTTGACGAAAAATGGATACATTTTATTTTTATTTTATATATTTGGGACAAAAACAATTATATGTTACAATATTAATAGCCGGCTAAGGTATAATACATAGTAACCAAACATAAACATTGTCGTCCTCCGTGGCGCAGCGGTCAACACGCCTGCTTGCGACGTGGAGGCCCCGGGTTCGAACCCCGGCCAGGCCATGATGGAAAACGATCATTTCCTGATTGGCCTGGGCCTTGGATGTTTATCTATATATGTATCTATTATAAATATAGTATCGTTGAGTTAGTATCCCATAACACAAGTCTCAATCTTACTTTGGGACTAGCTCAATATGTGTGATTTGTCCGTATATATTTATTTATTATTTATATAACCCCCACCATACACACCAAAGTAAGTAAATTACTACACTCGTACTACTACATACACTTAAACATAGTTACTATGTTTAAGGCCTTAATAAGTAGGTATATGTTAAACATTGCAATCTAACAAAACACGTATATTCTATAATGTAAACATATTTTTTTTTAGAGAACGGAAAAAAAATAAAACATGACGTGTAAAAGTGATCAGTGATCCTTAAACGATTTCATTTCATTTCACTAACTTCACAAAAAATGAGAAAGATCGCTTTCAATCTTCGCTTGAAAAATATAAAGATGTGTTGTTCTGTAAAGAAACAGACAACAACAGTAATATAAAAAAAAAAACAGAACTTGGGCTGCTAAACACCTTTCTTTTTCTTTTTACGGTACTTGTATCATCATCAGATGAACTACCTACTATCGTCAATTAGAGACCAAACTCGCGAATACAAAAGGGAGTGTTACGTTAACCAGTGCTCAGAGCATCGGTTAAAGTAATCGTATTTTTTTGCGTGCGTTGACGTTTACGTATTGTGAAACAACTCATTTTTTGACTTGACGATGGTTAGCACCATTGTTAACTTTTACGCATGCGTTAAGTGAACGTGAAACAACCCGTCAGTTATCGTAATCGTATCTTTTTTTGCGTGCGTTAACGTTTACGTATTGTGAAACAACTCATTTTTTGACTTGACGATGGTTGACACCATTTTTAACTTTTACGCATGCGTTAAGTGAACGTGAAACAACCCGCCCTAAGCGTTTGGTTTTTTTTGTGGGGTCATTAACTGCTGTTATTGTAGTATTGAAAAATATTTTTTTCTTGTTATTGATTTATTTTATTTATTATCTTCTCAGACATGATGGGGTATCAATAGCTAACAATATTCTTACGGGCTAGGGGTACTTAAACGCCGGTTAAGGGTTACGAAGTTTATTGGCAACGAAGGTACAGTCGATTGTAGGCAATGACAAGTAGAACGTAGCTGATGTCGTACCGAAGTCTTCTCTTATGTCCACGAAGTCCGTGTTGTAAACACACAATAACGCTACAGATGTTTCTTCACGTAGTACTTACAGTTCTCGTTATAATTGTCGCAGTAGGTCTTCTTTTAGATCGCTTCTTAACTGTCGCTGTTTTCGTTTCGCTAGTCGAGTGTAGACTGACTCTGAGCCGGCGTCACGGCGCTTTATATAGTACAGCTGATCGAACATTCCAGATTCCTCTAGACGTAATAATAATAGCACATAACTTCGAGGTCACTCGGAAGTACCTACGGTAATTCCCGGAAACGGGTTTCTAGAAATTTCGATGTCGACACTTTGTTGACAAAACTGTTGATACCTGTACCATTCGATAGGCCGTCCTAAGTCTAGCAATGCGTTTTATTATTATACCTAGAAAATGTCTAGATCTGGAAAAATAGGGCTTAAAAGTGACTCACTGCATGTCACGCGATATTGAACCTTATGCCATCGACATAAGGTCCATTTGTAACATTGCCCCCTTCTTAGTCATGCTCGTCCCGAGCATGATTTGATCCATAATAGCGAGCTAGGCGGTCTAAGTGTACGATTTTCAGCTTCCCTCTAGATCCTTTCTTAATCCGGTAGGTGACATCGTTTATTCTGGTTACTATCGTGTACGGACCCTCCCATTTGGCTTGGAACTTTGGACTCTTTCCTTTTCTTCTAATGGGATTATGTAACCATACCAAAGTTCCTTCTTCAAATCCGGGCACGTGAGCTTTGCGGTCGTATCGGATCTTCATTTTCTCACTGGTTTTCAGACCATTCTCTCTCACTAGCTCATGTATTCCATCTAATTTACGCCGCAGGTCGGCCACATAGTCGACGGCTAGAATAGGAGTATCGGGAGGTGTTCCGGTTAGTGCATCTATGGGTAGTCTAATTTCTCGGCCGAAGTTGACTTTCGCCGGTGTGCAGTTTGTGCTATCATGTGTTGCAGAGCGGTATGACATTAAGAAGAGTGGAATGTATTGGTCCCAATCCCTTTGATGTTCTTCCACTACTTTGGCCAAATGATTCTCCAACGTCTGATTGAATCTTTCGACCATTCCATCTGACCGTGGGTGATATGGTGTTGTACGGGTCTTGTGTATCCCGAGCAGTTGGCAAACCTCTTGAAATAGTGAAGACTCGAAGTTTCTACCCTGGTCAGAGTGTAACTCCAAAGGGATGCCAAATCGACAGAACACCTCGTGAACTAGCTTTTTGGCGACTGTATGAGCTTCCTGGTTAGGTACTGCAAAAGCTTCTGGCCATTTGCTGAAATAGTCTTGCATGACGATGATATACCTATTCCCTTCTTCAGTAACAGGGAATGGCCCAGCTATATCGACAGCAACTCTTTCCCATGGTGCACCAACATTGTACACTTTCAGCCGACCTCTGGCTCTCGTTTGCGGTCCCTTTACTGAGGAGCAAGCTACGCATTTTCTACACCAGTCCTCTACGTCTTCGCGGCAATGCACCCAGTAGAATCTTTTCCTCACCTTCTCCAGGGTTTTCTTTACTCCTAGATGTCCTCCGGATACTCCGTCGTGCACCTGTCTTAGCACTGACGCGACTTTATCGCAGGGGACAACTATCTGTAAGGTGACCTCCTGTCCACTGGGTGATTCCCATTTCCTCTTGAGAACTCCATTATCAATTATCAGGCTATCCCATTGAGCCCAGTAACTTTTTACTGTTGGGCTAAGCGCTGATATTTCACTCCAAGCGGGCCTCTGGCCACGTTGCTTCCACTCGATTACTGCCTTCAGGTCACTGTCGTCCTTCTGTGCGTCTTTCAATGATCGATTATCCCAGTCTTCATCCAAATCATTCACCTGGACAATACGCACGTTCTCTGTATTTTCCTGTTTGTCACAATGTCGGCCCTTACTTCCTGAAGTAACCTGGCGACGGCGATCCTTTTGTCTTGCCTTTTTCTCGAGGCGCTTCTTCTTACGCGCCTCGTCCTCGACTTCCTTGTCCCGCCGTGCGTCTGCGTCACTCCACGACCTTCCGCGCGACCGCTCGCGCTCGTGTTCTCGGTTGCCGGGACGTTCGCGTTCCCGGTCTCGGTCTCGCTCCAGGTCCTTGACGCGTTCCCGCTCTCGTTCAGCGGGTCGCTCGTGGTGCCCGCTCCGGTCGCTCCGCTCACGCCACTCGAATCGCTCGCACGGGCGCTCGGGCTGGACCTTCGCATCGCGCTTGCGCCACGCCATCACCGGGACCTCCTCACGTGACCAAGAAGTTCTTCTTCCCTTGGCCTTCCTGGGACAATCAATTCGAATGTGCCCCTTTTTGCCACACTCATAGCAAGTTGGTCCTCGTCGGACTTTTATTTGTGCGGTCACTTCTCGAATACGGTCGTGTTGTGGGCCATCTTGACGTACTGCTTCCACCTCCAGAGCATGCGTCAAAGCTGCCTTCAGGGTCTGATGGTGACCCAGACGTACAGTAGCCCTGACTTCTGCATCTCGAATCCCATCAGTAAAGAATCGCAGAGTAGTAGCGCCAATCAATCCCGGTGTTGATGCATACGCCTTCCGAACCATACGTTCTATTTCCGTGGCCCATTGTTGCAAACCCTCGCTGCTCTTCTGTGTGCGTTCGCGGAGTTGAGCCCTGTAGACATGTTCCAGGTGTTTCTCTCCATATCTAGTCTCTAACGCTTCTAACAGACAGGCTAGGGTATTGCAATCGCCGGAAATATTCTCGAGGATTCGTACGGCATCACCACGCAAAGCAAGCATAAGGGCCGTTAGAGCTTGATCGTCGCCCCAATTGTTGCCTTTTGCGACCTTTTCAAATTGAAGACGGAAGGCCACCCATGATGTTGTTCCGTCAAAATGAGGTACCTTGAAGGTCGGCAAAGCACTGGGTACAGGTATCACACCTTTGATACTTCCTTTCTGTACTCTTTCTATTTCTTTCTCCAGTATTCTGCTATACGAGCATCTTGTTTGTCTATGCGCGTATCTTGCTGGTCCATTTGCTGCCGTCAAGTTGAGCCTAGTAACACCGGATATTTGTGAATCCTGGATCCTGCTGCCTGGGATTCCGTGGAATGAGTGCTGGGGATACTAGGCGCACTCACATTCGTCGGTGTTACGGCGGCCGCATCTACTCCGGGTGCAGGGACACCAACTGATACTTCCTCTTGACGCGCCAAATCCATCGCTGCTTGTCGTCGCGTGCGAACTCTTTCGTCTTCCCTTGGCGTGACCGGCATGCCGCTTCTGACACCAGTTCTTACGGGCTAGGGGTACTTAAACGCCGGTTAAGGGTTACGAAGTTTATTGGCAACGAAGGTACAGTCGATTGTAGGCAATGACAAGTAGAACGTAGCTGATGTCGTACCGAAGTCTTCTCTTATGTCCACGAAGTCCGTGTTGTAAACACACAATAACGCTACAGATGTTTCTTCACGTAGTACTTACAGTTCTCGTTATAATTGTCGCAGTAGGTCTTCTTTAAGATTGCTTCTTAACTGTCGCTGTTTTCGTATCGCTAGTCGAGTGTAGACTGACTCTGCGGCGGCGTCACGGGCTTTATATAGTCCAGCTGATCGAACATTCCAGATTCCTCTAGACGTAATAATAATAGCACATAACTTCGAGGTCACTCGGAAGTACCTACGGTAATTCCCGGAAACGGGTTTCTAGAAATTTTGATGTCGACACTTTGTTGACAAAACTGTTGATACCTGTACCATTCGATAGGCCGTCCTAAGTCTAGCAATGCGTTTTATTATTATACCTAGAAAATGTCTAGATCTGGAAAAATAGGGCTTAAAAGTGACTCACTGCATGTCACGCGATATTGAACCTTATGCCATCGACATAAGGTCCATTTGTAACAATATAATAAAACAGTTTTTTTCAACTTATAAAGCAACAATAACGCAATATTGTTGCTGGTCTGAAAAAGAAGAAAAAAATTATGTGTTTCGTTATCAATTAACTTCATCGCATCTACGGAGCTAAGCTAACCAATTTAAAATAACCTAGTTTAAATAAATTGTTGTTTGAATTTTTCACCACAAGGAACTTAATTTCTGCAGTGTGATCAACCTAATTGCAACAAAGGCTTTTGGAGTGAAGAGAAGCTAAAAAAGCACAAAAACTCGCACAAACGGCAGACATATCGCACTCAGACACAGATGACTTATGAGTGTCCTGTGAAAAAGAAAGCCCCAGATGGAGTGGAAGAGAAGTGTCCGCGCACCTTTGTAGTGAGGGGTGATCTGCTCAAACATCTGGATGATGACCATACTCTGGAAGAAGCTGCACACAGGTGGGTATGCAGTAGAATTACCCCATAGATTATATACATATATATTATGTATAACTTTTACTGTGTTAAGAAACAGGGCATTTTTAAAGATTCAGTAGTAAACTGGGAACCCTTATAGTTTTGCTAATACCGTCTGTCTGTCCATTCGCCGATAATCGTGCAAACAATATGTAAATCAATCAAACAAAGTGGTCAAATAAAAAGTGTGCAAAAATTTGGTCCCGGTATACTGTGTAAACTGGGGAGATATATTTTTCTTTTCAAACCTAACATGTGATATATTGTTGGGTTACGCTGTAATAGGCGGTTTACGATTTACGAGGCATTAAAAAAAACTGCGATTAGTCATGTATATCATATTATGTTTTTACTTAGTTTAGAGGTTTTGGGGGCAACCTTTTTCCACCTTGGAAGCGTCTGTGACGCCAACTATTCGGTTTACAAAAAAAATATTTTAGAAACCTTGATATCATTTTTGAAGACCTATCCATAGAATACCCCACACGTATGTGTTTGATGAAAAAACATCTACCTACCAAGTTTCAACAGTATAGCTCTTATAGTTTCGAAATAAAATGGCTGTGACATACGGACGGACAGACGGACAAACAAACATGACGAATCTGTAAGGGTTCCGTTTTTTGCCTACGGAACCCTACAAATGAATGGAGGTTTACTAAAATAATTTTTGATAATGTTAATATTTTCGGAAAAAATGCGCTCCCCCCCTCTCTAACTTTTGAACAACAAGTTTGAAAAATTTCAAAAATGAAACTTTATAAAGGCTTTCTGGGAAAATAATTTCGGACTTGATAGGTTGAACCATGGAGCAAATATAGAGAGGAGGTGTTGTAATTAGATTTCTTCAAGAAACAACGCGTGACAATTTGCGGGATGAGGGGTGCAAAAAGTGGGCGGGATTTTGTTAGATCCTGCCCCCTTTTTTGTTTTCCATCTACCGGTCAAAAGCAAAACTGCTTGCTTCTTTTTGAATTCGATGTTACTACGTAATTTAACTACCTCACACTAGATGTCATAACATCTACTACTACAGGGACGTACTCAGAACTTTGGTACCATTACCTATTATGTAAATAAGTAATACTTTCCTTAATCAAAAGTAGCATGATGCGAATAAAGCTGTGTGTGTGTGTGTGTGTATGGTCAAGTAATGTTAATTTCAGAGGCAGAACAAATAATAAACAAATTATATCGAACTAAATTTTATTGACAAACACTATTATGTAGGAATATACTACAGATGGCGCGTGCAGTGCTATTTACCTAAAGCAAAATGTTTAAATCAAACCAAATAGTTTATTTGTGATACACAGGTACATATCATAGGTCTTACAAATACAAATGTTGTGGTGTGTATAGATTCATAACGTTTATTTTTAACTAGTTATAAGAATGCAGATTATTGAGTAATGCAGTAACCTGATCGTTAACTGTACTTAGTTTTATGAATGATATTAAAGGACTAAGTTAGATTATGGTTTGATTAGACTCAGGTTATTGATATTGTTGCGGAGATTTAACTTATGTATAACAATGCTTTTTCAATTTTACTTATTTTTATCAATGTTTTCTGTTCTTTTAAGTTTTCGTACTAGACACTTACGCAGGCTCTCGCTACAAAAAATAATAATTACGAAGTTGTTCTATTTCTTGCTTTAACTTTTTCTTTCTAGGCCAATCATGAAGTATCAAAAATTCATATAAATCACTTGTAATTTTCTTTTAAGCTATAACATAAAGAATAAAACAAAAGAATATTAAATTAATTCATTCTCCCAAAATAATTGAAACTGGTAAATACAAACAACATTGAAACGAACCGATATATCTAGTTTTATACAAGATAATGTTCCCTTCTTTAATTTTCGAAGTCCTTTTTTGTCACCAAGAAGTCTTCATCATTAAAATGGCAAGAACAAATCTATTTTGTCGGAGTCCAGTCTTAACTATTAATTTTAGTGATCCACTGCTGTTTAAGTATCTCTTCGAATAGAAATCTAAAACATACATAATTTAAACAAAAACTTTTATGATGGTTGTCTCGCGAAGTGGAAGTACTTTCGATAATGTAGATTAAATAGAGAATAGTGTATTTAATTTAAAGGAGGTTTATTTTCATTTCCTGAGTATTAAATATTTTATTAAAAGTTCTTTCCATAGCCGTGGAATACTCTGTAAAATAATTGGATTCTAATTACGACCCTGTTATTTTGTTAAATTCAAGGGATGACGATAGATGGCGGGCATGTTTAAAAATGTTTATAAAAACTGTAAAAAATATATTTTAGCGGCTAAAAAGTCTTTAGGTATGTCAGTAGAACAAATTTCAGTACGTATGATTATTAAAGTATATTAATACTGCTACTAATTACCTATTTATTTTAATTTCTATGACATAAAGTGTCGCCATCTATTGTCAAGTAGAATAAGTATAATTGAAGACGCCCACAAGATAAGAGATTTTTCTAGAACTATTCTTTTAAATTGTGAATAAAATTACTTACACGTGAAATGTGATGCCTTTCGTAGCACCAGATCGTCTGTCCGAGCAATTTTTACAAGATAAAACACAACATTTCATCCTTTTTTACTTAATAATATGAAAATAACACGAAAAACCTCCGTTGTGCACAGAACGAACGACTACAGTACACTGAATAAAGGCCACGCCCACTATGATGACGTCAGGGCCTACTGAGAATCACAGTGCACAGTTACTTAGGCCGCCTCCTCTCTATATTTGCTCCATGGGTTGAACAGTTTTTTAGAAATTGTACGCACGACAGCAGGTTAAGCTACCCTCAACTGTCAGATATTCCCAATCAACCTTGAGGCTTAATGCCACAAAGTTGCAAATCTAATAAAGAAATTTGACAGATTGTAGTTGTGATAGTAGCTTTAGAAATTTGACAGATTGTAGTTGTGATAGTAGCTTGATGTGCTGTCGTCTGTACAAAATAATTTCTGAACTAAGCACTGCCAACTAATCTAATTGTTACCACGCCAGTGTCGATAATGGAAATTTTAAGAAATTTAGGCCAATTATCGAAAATTGTAGGCACGCTTCGGGTGAAAACTTGATACTCGTATTTATATCGGATGATACTATAAAATCGTGAAGATTTGGGCCTGACCTGATGATGGAGATGACAGAGAATCAAGGGAATCCACATCGGAAGCAACTGTCATGTGTTTGGGCTTACTTAATTTGTATTGATTAGACCTTTACAACTAAATGTTCTGACTGTAACTTCAGGGTTGGAAGTTAGTTTTGTAGATTGAAAGTTAGCTAAGTCAGATGGTCAAAGGGATAGAAAAATAATATAATAAAGGTTAATTGATCATTATTTATTATTTTAAGGGAAAACGTAATCAGGGTCAAATAAATTTCTGCAGACAGGAAACCTACATAAAAAAAAGATTTGATGTTTTTTTTTGGGCTCAGGCAAGACTGAAATTATATTATTATTCTCGTTTAATAAAACAAATACGTAAATTGTAAAAAATAAAACTATCGTATAAAAAAAACAAATACATATAACAAATACTATGCTAAAGTACAGTGTTGTAAATTTTTGAGGAATTCCCTCGACTGTCTATGGTCTTCATCATCAGATCTATTGCAGACTTTCATTTAAACCTATATGGGTGTAAAGTTTTCATCAATATAAATGAATTAAGTTCAAACACAAGGTAACTATTGTAAACCTTTGAGGAGTTCCCTTAACTGGCCTTTGTCTTCATTATCAGAGCTTTAATGACAATCACAATTCATTTAGGTATAAAGTTCTTATCAATATAAATTTATTAAGCACAAACACGAGGCAGCTGATGTGAATCGGCTGTCTCCCGGCTCCATCATCAACTCCGAACTTTACTAAATTGTAGTGCGTTAAAACACTTAATGAAAAAACATAGAAATGCCCTAGGCGCCCCTATGATTTTTAAAATTTCTCCTAGGTTTCCTTAGTCTTCCATCATCAGACCCTAATTTCCCTAACATGAGACTACCTTGAAGATATAATCTTTCTAATTAAAAAAAAAAAAAACATGTGGCACTCGGGAACTGCCGCGGTAAAGCTATTGCATAGCATTTTTATCAACTTATGCAATAGGGTATTTGACTAAAAAAACCTAATTAGTCCGTCAGTCAGATTTCCAAAAAATACTCATCATCATCATTTCAGCCGAAAGACGTCCACTGCTGGATATAAGCCTCCCCCAAGGTTCTCCACGACGACTGGTCCTGCGCCTCCCGCATCCAGCGGTTTCCCGCGACCTTCACCAGGTCGTCGGTCCACCTTGTCGGGGGCCTACCCAAAAAATACTAGACACATATTTTTTTCTTTTTTCATATAAACAAAAAATGAAGACGACATAGTGCTTTGAAAACTCGTGTGACGTCACTGCACGCTACACTTTTTAGCGGCCAGTGACGTCACCAGCCATCACTCCTGATCTTTGATGCCTATTATATTTGTCAATTTTTATTGATTTGATAAAACAAAATATACGAAATGTAAAACGTATATAATAAACCTATCCAATATTTTTCTATAATCTGAATGACGGACTAATTAGTTTTTTTTAGTCAAATACCCTATTATTTATATTATAGTAAAGTTATCCGCAAACAAACATAAAAAAACATATAACCTCCCTTTTGAAATCGGTTAAAAAAACGAACACCAAAATGAACATCAATAACAGAGACACTTTATGATAGTATTATACTCTATGCGACATGCGGTGCGTGAGCGAGCAAGCAGATGCTTTCTCGCTCACGCGCCGCCCGCTATGCTAGCGGACCGCGCGATGACGAACGACACGGGTTCCCCCTTCGAGAGCTTGTGGCATACTGAATCTCAATAGCTCGGGCAAGAGAAATGATGGGGAATACGCTCAGATTGTTGAATAAAATTTTTGATTTGGTCGTTTTAAAAAAATATTTCTACAATAATGTTCGTCATGAAATTGCCTATCCATTAGTGTAAGAACGCAATCTAAATAATGCTTACTTTTCGAGGAGATGCACGTTTTTGATAATTATTTCTCTTGTCAGAGGTTTCGTTGTGAGGGAATTATTTAAACATTATGCTTAGTAAAAAAAAAAATATAATTTTGGAGCCAAGATTATGGAGAAAATTTATGTATTTTTAATAAGTTGATATTTCTTTTGGATAAAGAGTAGATAGCTCCGAAAAACTACATAAAAACGGCCTGCGGTGTGTTTTTCCTCTGGAACCGCCTTAAATCAACAATGTAGTTAAGGTATTAAATTGGATAAGAATTAATGCTGTATTGGTTAAAATCGCTTCGAAAATTCGCCGGTATTTGTCGTAAAAAGTAAATGACTAAAAAAATGTTACCTTTTCAATTTACATTACTTAATTTACATTATTTTGATAAATCTCGTAGGGTTCAGCCTGCGTTTCACTGCAAACGCGGAAAAATGCAATTATTTACAACATCACATTAGAAACCTCAAAAATAATAGTATTTCTCCACAATTTAATGAATGTTATTATACATATAAACCTTACTCTATAATCACTCTATCCATTAAAAAAAAAACATTGGTTGCCTGTAAAGTCGGTATACGGGCGAAAGTTTTACGTGACAACGACTTTGAGTGGTAAAATAATTTTAATGTGAATATTCATTGGACAAACTGACGAGCTGTTTTCGAGAATTCTGACTAAAATTGGAGATGGACTTAAACTAAGTGTCAATAACATCAAACTTATAGAATCAAACATATCCTTCCACATCATGTTTGCCTAGTAGCTCCGAAGAAGTTTCTTCTTTTTTTTTTTTATGCACTTGCGTGCCTTTCACTTTTTATTTATGTCTGTCTCTCTCGCTCTCAGGCGGGCTAACCATGCCCGAGTGGAAGGGACGCGTGCCTCTCACTCGCTCTCATTGTGAGCGCATAACGTGAGCGGGGAGCGTAACGCAGTTTCTTGAAGTGTCACCCGGCAAACCAATTTATAAGACGTTGTCACGTCAAAACATCAAAATCCGTTGCGTAGTTTTAAAGATTTAATCATACAATGGGACATAGGGAAAGAGAAAGACACTCTGTTTTATAATATGTAGTGATCACAACCTGTACCATCTGCGGACTGATTTCTCAAAAAAATATATGAAAAGCCCGTCGCCCCCATAGAAAGCAATAATCTCTGCTACCATGTAATAGGGAGAAGCCCGAATACTTTCCCCGGCATAACCAATAAACGCGCCACACCCGACCACTGTCCTAAATGAAGAATTAACAAATTTTCACGTACCCGTGAAAAATGTTCCTTATTATGTACATAATGTCCTATGGTGTAGTATAATTAGAGATATGTTACAGATAAGAAATATGTACATGAATTTGTATGTTTCCCGAATGGTCTGCAGATATCTTTCTCCACGAAGGATGTTCAGGCTCCAAACAGCGATTACTAGACGCATCCGTAGGCGTCATCCCTCTTCATCCGCATCGCCCTCTTTACCCGGTTTTCGGTCTTCTCAATTTAATCCATATTTATCGCACCGACTGCGAAGGCATCCGAATGCCCAAAAGACGCGTCCGCCATCTTTAATATACCGCCTCGCCCCACCAAGGCGCGCGCCGCACCGTACGCGACGAAAACTTTAATCGGTCTGAACTGACTGATGCTTGACTCAAGCGCCGCTAAGCCCCGCCTACTCCGTGTTGCCAGGGAGGCCGGCCATATTTTACCAAACTGACCGTTTATTCTAAACAGCTATTAAATTGCCGAATTGGTATGTTTGTCTCTTAATGTCATTGAAATTTATTTGATGTCCATAACGTACAATATCTACGTAAACACTTGCAACATAATATACAGCCTGGTAGG
>JADWQK010000748.1:0-38022 GCA_017933935.1 Sesamia nonagrioides
GTTAATTATAGTAGTAATAGAATACCTCAAAAGTTCAAAACATCGGCTGCCGGCAGAAGTTACCGCCCACCAGACAAAGTCTTGCCGCCAAGCGATTCGTCGTGTTCCGGCATGATGTCTGGTTAAGCCGTACGGAGGACGGGCCTTAGCCTTTGTGTTGCGATGAGTGCTGGGTACAATGCGCCAAACGTTGTGTCAGGAGGTTGGTCGCGGAGGTCTCCAGATCAATCTCCCTTTGGCGCAACATCGCTGGTCGTGTTATTGGGTTTCACATTGCATCACCTCGCTCAACTGCCCGTCTTCCTTCCTATTCACTCAGTTATTTTTAGTGAATAGGCTTAATAAACTAGCGCGCTTTACCATCAACGATTGCATCACTGCTTACCATCAGGCGGTATTGCGGTCAAGCACTAGATTACAATATTAAAAAAAAAGTTCTTGTGTGTATTGGTTTCCAATAAAACTATTAATTACTGTTTAAATTTATCTTTATTTGCTCAAAATCCTACAGTGTTGTAGAACCGATCCTCGATCCTGTCAAATCGATGATCAGTTTCAATCTTAAATATTTTTTTTTATGAAGATTGAATTGCAGTTAAGTATTTTAAGCAATCAGCCCCGATATATAATTATTGCTTGTATAAGAAATATAAATATGTAAGTATTAACTTATAAATTAATTTCCGGCGGTGGGTGTTGGACCGATTCTCAACTTTGTAAAATCGAAGATCAGTTTAGATTTTACATAAAACTTTATATGAAGTTTGAATCTCAGTTATATATAGGATTGTTTGTAACAAATGTAGTTAAACTTTGTAGACTTGTTTTAATAACCAAGAGATCGCGTATGATAATCTATATTATACAATATCTAAAGAAAACCCCATCCGACCCATAAGGATAATAAAGGTTGGTGCACATATCACATGACCAAATAAAACTTTACATAATCATCATTGTAACAATAATAATGAATTTTAAAATAATCTTTTTTTTCCGCGAATTATTTGCAACTTCCCCAAAATTTGGTCATCTTTTATAAATGAGAACACCATTTTCGACAGTACCTATTATAATCAGCGATGCGATTGCTTACCGCATGCTCTGCCTCCCTTCGCCCGCGCATGTATTGCTTACCACATTTGTATTAGGTAAGTTACCTCCTTTTGCGAAATAATATTTATTTGTTTAAGGGGGATTGTTTTTTTAAGTTTAGTTTGGAATTATAGGCTTTACTACAATCGGTTATCGATACCTAACCATACGTTCACGGATCGGACAGGGTTTTCTTTACATATTGTATACATGCATAATAATATACATAAATATTAATTCCAAGTCTTTGATGACTGATCCCACTGCATGGCAATAGCCTTCTCATTCTCCTTCTACTTTCCTCTGTTTAAAGTAGGTAAGTACCAGTTACTTTAGAGGCCTTTTCTTTCACTTTGTTTTGTCTTGAATAGAAAGTAACTATTTGTCATAGATAGAGATACGTTGACATTATTATTATCACAACTGGTCTAAAAACAGCCAAAGAATACATAGGGAGGAAGCTGGAATGTCTTAGAACCAAAACATTCGAAGCCCCGTACCTACTGGGTTTCTCGTGGCGGTATATGACCCGCTCCTTTTCCGCTTCATAAAGAGAGAAGGCCTGGGTTCTAACATTATAAGATGTTTATGATCAACTTATTAACCCTATTTTATAAAAAACAATAATATGCTTCAATATACTCAAATGTAACTGACAGCCTTCATGGCGTAGCGGTAGCGAACGCGGCCGCTGCGCAAGGAGGCGCGGGTTCGATCACCGCGCAGTGCAAATATTTGTAAGCATAAATATGAATATTTGCACTGGTCTGTTGCCGTTGGTGCCGGTTGTCATACAATCAACTAATGGCTGCCGTTACGGGTTATTGGAGCTATCAAAAGTCAAACAAAGTTGGTTTAACTGCAATGCTTCGATATCGCTTCCGGGTTGTGGAGGTCAGACGGCAGTCGCTTCACGGAAAATATCGAAGTTTAGCCAAAATCAGCAGTTAGAGTGGTAAAGCGGACCCCAGACTCCACAGCTGAAAAGCTTCTGATGCGACTGGGATTAACGCTGAGATGATGATTAATATACTCAAATATAAGGTCGTCTACTTTATATTGTACTAACCGTAATCTAAAAACAACCTAGGTAATATAAATAGTTGACTACTACTCGGATATTCTGTGATCAGATTAACTAAAGTTTCGATTTTTCTTCTAGTTCTTGTGTTCGTAATTTTAAAGCAATCTGAGAGAAAATTATAAGTCGATTTCTCAGTTGTTAAGTAAATCAGTGTCCCTAATTCGTTGGAGGGCAGGCGTCGGGTTCAAAGTTTCTTAGCCTATAATATTAAAATACAATTTATTGTCCATTTTCAGCGATTTATTCCGAATCTCTTATTCAATTTTTTCACTATTTCTATTGTACGACTTACGATGAAATTGAGAATATTATAATATGTCTAACGCTAAGTGCCATAGTGTAACTTATAATGTCTTTTTTCTGAAGAAAGAGCCCACACATCTCCTCATGAAACAGTATGAGTGAGGGAGAGAATATTATCAAATGTCAACAATTCAAAAACGTGACCATCTTTAGTTGCGGTCGGGCGAATTAAATGATTAAAACCTTTGTATTTTCTTGTTTCAGGCAGTGGTGTTCAGAGTGGCCCAAGGCCCGTTTATTGAGGAGTTCCATCAATGTGTTACTCACGGGTTCTACACCCAGCGATGGCAGGAGCAGGCGTATACCACGCTTTCTTTGATCTTCATGTTCATACTACCTCTAGTCATACTGGTGTCTACTTATGTATCCACAGTTCGGACTATTGCTAGTAAGTATTCTATTATTTTTCTAATTAGTAACATAACAATCAAATGATAATTTTTTGAATTATTACTAGATTCGTCTTGGAATAAAATTTTCAGCAACTTTCTAAGAGAAATCGACAATCCGATTTCCATTCCTAAAATTTTGTTGGCAGATTAATAAATCGATTTTTGATTATCGTTGTTGTCACTGGCCAATCAGTGTTTTAACGATTAATAGGATTAGACAAGATCTGTGCCAACATCTGTAAGCCTCAAAAATTACTTTTAATTTTTGAGACTTACACAGTAATCTACCCATTTGATTTTAGTTTGGTTAAACTTGTTGATCGAAAAGAAATGAGCAATTCTGTATCTTTAACATCTAAGCATTTTAAACTTTTTCTTAGAAATGTTTTTGCCTGTAGGCCAGGGCCACGGTTCTTTTCTCTGCATGCATCTCAAATACAAATAAATGAATATGACGGAACCTGAAAATTTTTAAATTGTTAAAAAAAACTTTTTTCTCGGTGGTAGGCCATAACATCGGCTGCCGGCAGAAGTTACCACCCACCAGACAAAGTCTTGCCGCCAAACGATTCGTCGTGTTCCAGCATGATGTCTGGTGAAGCCGTACGGTTCTGAGCAGTAATTGTGTTGCGATATGTGCCGGGTACGATGCGCCAAATGTTGTTGTGTCGGGAGTTTGGTCGTGGAGAGTCTCCAGATCAATCTCCCTCTGGCGCAGCATCGTTGGTCGTGTTGGTCTTGAGTTTAACATTGCATCACCCGGCTCAACTGCCGTCATCCTTCCTATTCCTAAGATTTTAAGTGAATAGGCTTAATAAACTAGTGCGCTTTACCATCAACGATTGCGTCACTGCTCACCATCAGGCGGGACTACAGTTAAGCACTAGTTTATAATTATTAAAAAAAAAAGATAAGTTAACATCTTCAATACAATACAAACTGATTATCAATCACCTTGATGCATGACATAGATATAATATACAAAGACCCTGTGCCAAGTTTTTACTATCATCATCATGAACCTTTTTTTTTTATTGTCCCACTGCACACACACACTACAGGTCTCCTCTCATACAGAGAAGGATTGAGCGTAATCACCACGCTTGCTCAATGAGGGTTGGCGATTTCAGACTTAAAGTCTAGGTTTCCTTAAGATGTTTTCCTTCACCTTTTAATCAATCATTGGTGTCCAAGATATACTTAGAAAGTACATAAAACTTAGAAAAGTTACATTTTTACTTGACTGACCTGGAAGCGAACCAGCACACTCATATTTTTTATTTGTGTTTTAACCACTATGCCACCACGACTACTATACTATTAAAGGAGATTTGGGGCGTATTGTCCAAGGAGTTTTAAAGTATCATAGCGTAGTTTCTGCCTAACCCTGTGGGAAGAAGGCGTGAATTTATTTATATATTCTGTATTTACTCTCCTTCAAAACAAACTTTCTTACGATTTGAATACAGGAATCACAATCCAATGAAAATCAAAACGTACTTAAATAAACAACTTTTGTTCACTTCAAACAGCTGTGCTTGGCGTTACTGTCTGATAGTTTCAAAGAAGTTATATTTACCGAGAAAGGTAACAGATGGTACTTATTATATATATTAACTAGCAAGTAACTTTACTAAGTGAAATTACTGGCTTCATAAATTTGGTTGATCGATGGTGCCAGTACAATATGAAAAAAAAATGTGTATTGGCCAATATGGGCTGACGTCCACAACTACACGGCAATGGGCGTATTTTGTGTACTGATTCAAATGTCTGTACATTTAATTCTTGTTCCCATTACATATATTATACCTACCTATGATTTGTCTTAGTCAACTTTAGATAAATGAAGTTTAAAAAATAATTTGTATAAGGTACAACAATGTCTACTCGATAGTAAATTTGGCAAGCTTAGCCTGAGGGCATCCCATTGTTCCGTCGTCACATTTGGATAACGAACTTTCTGATTTTTGGGTATACAAAAATCAAAAAGTTCCTTATCCAAAGGTATATAAAAGATTTTTTTTTCGTACCAGAATATTGCCGAAGTCATTCAATTTCAAAACAGAGTGGGTGAATGAACGATTTTAAGGATTACGTTAGTAATCCAAGAAAATTAGTCACTCTCGGGGATTTATTCTCAGTACATGTCCAAACATTTATTATTAAGTTTATGTAAAGATTAGGAAAATTTGATTAGCGGTGACTTTGTTGTCTTTTTATGTATACTTGTTAACGTCGCGGATTCTGGGGGAGGCCGAGTCCATTAACAGACGTTTTTCGGCAGAAATAATGATTATGGTCATTGAGAACCAGCAAACTTAAGGAGGTACGTCCTCAGGCCAGGTGAAGTGACAGTCTTCGGAGGCTAGGAGGTAGCAGCTGAATGAGAGTTGCCGAAAATCGAATTGTTGAATGGTGTGGAATAGAAAATGTTTATGTTGAGCAGTGAACTGTTATAAGCTAATGCTGATGATAATGTTGATTAAAGAAATAAAATAAAAACTCTGGATGAAGTGAATTTTACTCTTATTAAATAAGGGAGATGTTGAGGCTTTTTTGACGTGAAAATAATCAAGAAAAGGCGTATGGTGCGATTTTGGGACACATTTACATACCAAAAAACTTCAAGACCTCTCTGTTTTGAATGGGAGTTAAAGAAGCAGGCTATATATGATTTCTGGCAACACTTATATTTCTTGGCCAAGAATTTGCTTTAGTATAACTAAATACTTCTTAAAATGTTAAAAGAACGAAAATCGCAAAGCATTTTGGTTCGCGTCTCGGGTTTGTTTTAACTACATTTACTCCATTGGCATAATGTGAACTTAATGATGGCAGCTTCATAAATTTTCTAAAAACTATGCAATTCCCAATATTTCTTCTACCATTATTTTTTAAACTTAAGTTTTGCGCATCTCGGAACGTGTCACCGATTTGTTTTAAACCATACCGTTAACATTGAACTCTTACCTGCTACATTCATTTCTTAAAAGTTTATTCGTATTTTTAATTTACAGTTCCTTTTATATTTCGTTTCTGAGAGAAATTGTATTTCATTTCTCTAAGAAAATAATTCAAGATTTTTTCTACGTGTATTTTTCAAGACAGTAAACAATTACTAATTTCCTTTATTATACGAGTATATCGCATACGCGGTGATACACTTTAAATTCGAAATCAGTTTTTCCTTTTACATTAATTTGACATTTCTATTTAGAAGGATTTCTAAGACAAATGAACTGTTTTATAACGTAACCCCAAAGGCAATTCAACTATAAAACAATTACAAAATGCTCCAAATGAATTTAATTTGAAATCCCTGAGGTAAAATATTTCGAGTAATATCGGTACAAATTTTGGGTAGTCATTAATAATGCTAGGTTGATAAACTATTGAAATGCCAACAGAATATAGTTTAATTAAGGTTGAAAAGAAGTAAAATGATTGTCGATAAAAAAAAATCATGAGGTTAGCAAGAATAGAGATAGTTATTTCACATGATAACGTTTTGCCATTCATCAGTCATCTATTTTGGTATCGATATTGATTAAATTTTTTATAGCCTACCTACTTATTATGTATTATAAAAGGCATAAAAATAATTGAGACAGTAAATAAAACCGATACGAGTAGGATAACGAGAACATATTGTCTTTTGAAATGAAATATAAATAGGGGATCCCCTATTCACATTTTCTTGAAGAATACATAATTATTGTAAAGTATTCACTTTGGGATGACACATTAATTCATTTCAAATGGATTTAACAAGAATAAGGCACGTGTTTCAAGTACATATTGATTATATCATCTTTTCATTTTTGGGTGTCAATTTGTGGCGAGAAATTGGAGATGGACGCTGAACTTCATATTTTTGACGTAATAGTAAATAATAAAAATATACCTACATTGTGTTAGAAAATAACGGAAAAATATATTTGTATACCTATTTAAAATTATCTTAACTGATAAAAAATTTCGATTGTTTCTTCTGAGTAGCAACATCTTTCGATACGAACATTTTATGAAGACGAAAAGTGTTTTATCATTTTATAAAATAATTTCCGTCTTCATAAATGTTTCTTAGGCTGGGCAGAGTTTTTGCCACATTACTCCAAACTTCCAAAGTTACGTGTTTACCTTGAATTAAAAGTTTATTTTTAAATATTTCTAATTTATTTTTCAGAGAGCGAAAAAGTATTCAAGCCTGAGGTGCGAAGGCAAGAAAAGTACTTTACTCCTGATATGAATCGAAGACGACTCATTGATAGAGCGAAAATGAAGTCTTTGAGGATGTCAGTGGTCATAGTGGCCGCTTTCCTCATCTGGTGGACACCTTACTACGTTATGATGATAATCTTTACATTCCTCAATCCTGACAAAGATGTAAGTACTTTTTAAGAAACCAGTTTTACATTTGAAGATTTTACTGGAATAATATATTAGAAGGCACTGGCCAGTTTCCAGATTTGCAACGATTCGTAGAAGTATAGTGAATTGGCAAATAATTGTTAAATTAAACGAACTTACCTTAAGTGAAGTTCTATTTCAATTTTACGAATTTCACCATCATGGAAAACTATGCAGCAATACGGTATATTGTGCTTAACTTCACAACATAAAAAGCAATTCAAAACTCTTGAACGCACCCATAAGTGTCATGTATGTAAGTCACTCCTCTATATTCACTAGTAGTTTAGAGCCAGCACGAACAACCTTAAACCAAAGCATTGAAGGGCAGTATTTGTACATAATACACAGGGGTTTGGGAGGGTTGTTCCATGATGGTGAAATTCGTAAAATTGAAATAGAACTTCACTTAAGGTAAGTTCGTTTAATTTAACAATTTTACTCTTTCACCATCATGGAAAACTATGCAGATGTTCAGAGTTAAGGTTGTGAGTGGAATGAAGAGTCATAAATCCAATTTGTGAAATATCAATTTTTATTAATTAAACAATTAAATGTTTATTAAACAATCAACTTTTGTTAAACATTTTGTATGTAACCCAGAGGGGTTGCATAACTAAAGTAACTTAGATTCTACGTTTTGATTCCACTTAATGTAACTTAACAAGTACCTTTTTAATTATTTAAGTAAGGTCTTATACAAATAGAGATAAAATCAACTCTTAATGATTATTAAGGATAATATTAGAAAAAACATTTGTTTGGGACAAGGGTCTGTTATAAAACTTGGCGAAAACGGTGGAGTTTTCCTTCCATCCCGCACATTTCCTTATAGCATCTACGGTCATACCAGCCCTGAGGGCTGCGGATGTTGAAGCATGAAGAGTGCTATGAGATGAGAAGATGTCTGTGTCTATGCCAGCTTCTTTTAGGGTACTTTTGATCCATCGTCCTATACTTTGGGTTGAAGCATTTTTATAAGGTTTTTTATAGGTAAGTATTAATTCTTGTAAGTCATTTCTATAATTTTTTGTCAATTCAAGGTATGACTGGATAGTCTTAACCGGACAAATCTCTGGTTTATTATTATAATAGGGTAAATTTAAAATAGGCTGATCAGTCCCATGCCTTGAAGTTTTTATTATGTCTGTGATATTAATAAGCATTCCTATATTATTGTGAGATAGGTATATTGTTAATTTTAATAAGTGACAATGTTTGGATCCTATGTCCAGTAGTAAGGGCAAGTAGTGTTACAAGTTTTTGTGTTAATTTTTTAATTCCGATTAATTCATTTGGGAACCAGCTAGACAACAAATTTAGGACAATTCCTGGGTCCCATGTTGTATCATATTTGGGTTTTTGGGGTTTGAGTTTGAAAACTCCCTTAAAAAACCTTTTTAGTCGGTCATCTGTACCTACTCTTGGACCTATCAACAATGATAAGGCCGACCTGAAGGTATTCAATGTGCCATATGAGGCTCCTTCATTGAACCGCTTTGTTAAGAAGTTTATTATGTATGGCACCGAGCCTACGTATGGGTAAATGGGTCAATAGCGAATGCATCGGGGTCTTTTTTCAAACTAACGAATTTTTTACATTTATTGTTGGATCTTGATGCAAATAAGTCTATGTCCGGATTTCCAAATTGAAGTACAATTTGTTGGAATGCTGAATTGGACAGTTCCCATTCAATGTCAGATTTTCTTGATTCATAGTCTGCTTCTACATTATCCTTTGTATTTATGTATGATGCAAACAAAAAAATATTTCTGACTTCGCACCATTGCCATATGTTACGCGTAATGCTATTTAGATATGGATATTGTACCCCCCCCATTCTATTTATATAAGAAATTGCAGTTGTGTTATCAATTCTGATAAGAATTTCGCAATTTTCCTTATTGTGGGCTAAGCATTTTAGTCCAAAAAAGGCTGCCTTTAATTCTAAATAATTAATATGATATTTTTGTTCATCTATGTTCCATTTTCCTGACACTTTTTCGTTATTATATTGCACCCCAACCAGACAGTGAGGCGTCCGTGAATAATTCAAGGCTATAGTTTTGTTGTCTAATAGGATTGTTTGAATTACTTAATTTTGTAATCCACCAATCAAAGTCACAGTATAAATCTTTTGGGATTTTCATTGATGTTTCATAATTGTCGTTGTGAGCTTGAAGAGCCAAAAATTTTTGTCGTTTTAACAATTTTGTGTATAGAAGTCCATATTTTACATCTGGGCAGGCAGAGTTTAATAGTCCTAAAAGTTGAGCGAACTCTCTTATTTTACATTCTTTTTTAGATTTGAGTGATAGTATATTACTTTTGATGTTATCAGCTTTTTGGGAGGGGAGAGATAAAGTCATATCTTGTGAATTTAACATGAATCCTAGGTATTTACAATATTTCTGTGGTGTAAGACACCTTTTTTCTTTGTTTATAACAAATCCTAAGGATTGTAATAATTCAGAGATTGTATGAACATTTTTATAGCAAGAAACATAGCTATTATCTATACAAATAATATCATCAAGATATATAGATATGATAATATTCTGTTTTCTCAAATAAGACACCACTGGTTTTAGTATTTTTGTGAATACATAAATGGTGCAGTACAAAGTCCATAAGGAAGGGCATTAAATTCAAAAATTTTATCATTAAATTTAAATCTTAAAAAAATGTTTGCTTTCATTTGACATTTTGACAGAGAAATAAGCTTCTTTAAGGTCTATAGTAGCCATGAAACAGTCATGGTACATTAATTTACAAACAGTACGAATATCTTCTAACTTAAAGTGATGTGTGTCTATAAATTGATTAAGGCTTTTTAAATTTAATATAAGTCGAAATGTACCATTTGGTTTGGATGAAAGAAAAATTGGGGATAAATATTGATCTTCATGGTGTGCGCACTCAGAGATCACGCCTAATTTTAATAATTTTGTAATTTCTGTATTCAAATCGAAATACTCCTTTTTTTGATATAGGATCTTTATTTTGGAGTTCGCTTCGAGAAGGTGTGGTATTTTTAAATGGTATGTGATAACCTTTTATCCATGACAGAATTGTTTTGTCATTAGTTTTATTGTAATGCTTGTTCTTTCCATAGTTTTTGCAGTCTTTAACTTCTCGGCGAAGTTTTCCCCGAACAGGTAGCTATCTGTTTGTACTCCTGAAATGGCTTGTTTGACATAAGGCTGGACTGATGTTATGATAAAGTGTCTCCTGGTAAGTGAATCATAGTGGTTCATGTTGCAAAGTAGTTTAGCAGCATCATTTATGCTTTCAATTAGTTTTAGGCTGTTGATATTCCCCTTCATTATGTCTGTTAGGGTCATGCCGAGGCATGATAATACTTTGCCTGTCAGATTTTGACGGTACATGAACTTACTATCACGTTTTGCAACAGTTTCTGATACAGCTGCTTGGATTTCTGTGTTCAGCTTTGGGGCAATTGCCATTGGAAAGTTAGCTGGGGTAGGATATTTGTTTATGATTTTTTCAAGGTTTTCTTTTTTAATTCCTGTTTTTATAATATTAGTCCATCTGTCTGCTACCTCCTGTTTGATATTTTCCCCCTTTAAGTCGGTGCTAGTTCCTTCTACCCCAAGCGCTGCAAGAAATTCCTCTGGGAGGATTTCTACTACTGAGGATTCTGTAATGTAATACAAAAACAAGCGCAGTCGGTTTATTCATCACTTACTTGCAAGATTGCAACATTCCATTGATAAGTATGGATTGCATCAGGTGTAAGTTGGCATTGGTCTCCGTCTGCCCTCTAGTGACAGCTCTATAAAATTTGGACCATGGCAATCTGATTGGTGAAAGAGTGGTTATTTGTTTTGTAAACGACTATGTACCACTGAGTCTTTTTAGACAAGTCCTGTTTGCCCTCTTGTGACAACTCTATAATAAGTATATAATTTGGACATCACCAATAGATAGGTTTGTAGAAAGAAGAAGACAAGCTAGTAACCTTATGTACGAACCTGTTTCGTTCTGGTTGTCCACCATTTGTATTTCGTCATCTTCCTGAAGTGGTGGAATCGGGGGTGTTGTACTTCGTGAGTTATTTTCGTTTAATTTATCCTTTTCTTTACTTAACTTCTTTTCGAGCTTTTTAATTTTTCTCTGGATTTCATTTTCCCGATCTTGATGTTTTCGTTTTCCCATTATTAACGACAAGATAGTTCAACAAGAATTCGAAAAAATAACGCACATGAAAATTCTACACATAGCCGGCTTATGATTACAAAGCGGAAACGTTTTTTTTTTTTTTTTTTTTTTTTTTTTTTTTTTTTTTTTTTTTTAATTAGACACTTGATAGTTGGGCATAATACTCGCGGGAATGCACCTTTTACATTCGACGATATTTTAATGAACGGATTTTATACACGAATGGATTATTTGCAGATAACCTCAAATTGTGATTTATTGTAAGAGATTACCAAAGTTTATAATTTAAATGGCGCTTATGTTACGAACCTTTACATAAAGTAATAATTACTTACGTACATAAAGCTTGACAGAACAAACCTGTCGGGATCATATTCAATGTTAGTGTAAATAATGCTGTACAAACATCGTCTATTTTGTCCTTGTTGGGCTGAACTTGTATTTCCACAAACATTTTCTTGAGTTTCCACTTTCTTTGACACCAACACATTATAGATATTATGAGAAATATGATAAATTTAGGTTTTTTGAAGAAATTCAGTGAAGTTGTTTTGGCACAAAAAACCATAGTGAATATAGAGGAGTGACTTACATACATGACACCTATGGGTGCGTTCAAGAGTTTTGAATTGCTTTTTATGTTGTGAAGTTAAGCACAATATACCGTATTGCTGCATAGTTTTCCATGATGGTGAAAGAGTAAAATTTAAATGCTATGGCTACTCATCGACAAATAAAACCAATTTTGACAAACGATAATTTCTTATTTATTGCTCCTCGTTTGCACGAATTATGAAAGATAATTTTCTTCAGAGACCTACTTTTTACGTTTAAATAAAAAAGTTAATTTACTGGAATCATCATTTAAAATGTTGACCTTTTAAGATGTTTATATTCGTCGAGCTTGGCATTGAAAATTCTTTCATTTTCCTCTTTCAATTTTATTAAAGATATGTATGAACAGTTTTGGGACCCATATGAATAGTTTTAGATATTTTTCAAACATGGAATTGAAGAAATGGTGGGAAGTCTCAATTCGAAGACTCGATTGCCAAGTACTGCGCGCAAAATAAGTTTTAAACTTTTGAATTCAACTTCAGCATCGTTTCGTACGTTTTTCGTTTATCGATTGAATTTTCGTACTTTTCATATTTTTTTTTTTATGTTAATCAATTAAGTGAGACTCCATGACACCAAAAAGAGGATTTATACGTAGACTTTTTTATTTCTTTAATATTCAATCATTACATATACATTATGATATTGACGCTTCCATCCCGTATAAGGTTAGCTATGCTAATCTACTATCTAATCTAAATAACTTTCTGTTTGGAATTTGCTATTTTTTCATTTCCACCCTAATGTGTGAAATCTTGATATTGAATAGGTATTAAAAATGAAAAGTGGTTTAATAAAATACTTTTTATATTGTTAATATTTTCGGAAATAATCCCCTAACATTTGAACCTTAAATCTATAAAATATGTTAATATAGTTTTTTGAAAATCGTATTAAATGATGTCTGAAATAAGTTTGTAATTTAACTGTATATTCAGTTATTATCCTGAACATGTCTTCTTTTAAATAAAAATCATTAAAAGTGGTGCACGAAATCCAAATTTATAATTACCACTGAAAATTCAACTTATTATTTAACCCGTCTTCTTCTTCTTCTTCTTCCTCAGCCTATAGATGTCCACTGCTGGACAAAGGCCTCCCCCAAGGCTTTCCACGATGACCGGTCTTGTGCTGCCCGCATCCATCGGCTTCCCGCGACCTTCACCAGGTCATCGGTCCACCTTGTTGGGGGTCTCCCTACGCTGCGTCTTCCAGTACGTGGCCGCCACTCCAGAACCTTGCTGCCCCATCGGCCATCGGTTCTACGATCAATGTGCCCTGCCCACTGCCACTTAAGTTTAGCGACTCGCAGAGCTATGTCGGTGACTTTGGTTCTTCTGCGGATCTCCTCATTTCTGATTCGAACACGCAGAGAAACTCCTAGCATAGCTCTTTCCATTGCCCTTTGTGTGACTCTGAGCCTTCGTATGAGGCCCATTGTGAGCGACCACGTTTCAGTTCCGTAAGTCATCACTGGCAACACACACTGGTCAAAGACTTTAGTCTTAAGACACTGTGGTATCTTGGACGACGAGAAGATGTAGCGTAGCTTCCCAAACGCTGCCCAACCGAGCTGGATTCGCCGAGACACCTCTTTCTCGAAGTTGGACCTACCTAGTTGGACTGTCTGTCTTAGGTATATATACTCGTCAACAACTTCGAGTGCAGAGCAACCAACTACAATTGGAGTGGGTGCGACATGAGAGTTCGACATGATCTTCGTCTTATCCATGTTCATTTTTAGACCCACTTGTTGGGAAGCTCTGCTGAGGTCATTGAGCATTTTGCCCAAGTCTTCCAGGGTCTCAGCCATGACCACGATATCATCTGCGAAACGGAGATTAGTGATGTACTCGCCGTTGATGTTGATGCCAAGTCCTTTCCAGTCCAGGAGCTTGAAGACATCTTCCAACGCAGCAGTGAACAATTTAGGAGATATGACATCTCCTTGTCTCACTCCACGCTGCAGTTGGATCGGTTTCGAGTCCTGATCCTGGAGACGGACTGACATGGTGGCGTTTTTGTACAAACACTTTATCACCTCAATGTATCGATGGTCAATTTGGCACCGCTGGAGAGACTGTAGCACCGCCCAAGTCTCAATCGAATCGAAGGCCTTCTCATAGTCCACAAACGCCAAGCATAGTGGTTTGTTATACTCCTCGGACTTCTGTATAACTTGCCGCAGCGTATGAATGTGGCCTATGGTGCTAAAGCCTTTTCGGAAGCCTGCTTGTTCGGGAGGCTGGAAGTCGTCGAACCTGCGAGCGAGACGATTCGTGATGACCCTAGAAAACAGCTTGTAGAAATGGCTCAGGAGGGATATCGGTCTGTAGTTTTTCAGGAGGGTATTGTCACCTTTTTTGAAAAACAAAACCACCACGCTCCTGTGCCACGCCTTAGGCGTTTCGCCTTTAAGAATGACGGAATTAAATAGCTTCTGAAGCGCTTACGAACCGGTCAAACCGCCGGGTTAACCCGTCTAGTTTGTATAAATTAGTAACCCAATTTCTCGAGGGATGGCGCTGTTTTTTGGACTACTTCGTGTTGTTAAGATTTTTCCTGAGTTGATGGGGTCGGGATGGATATAAGATATTTGAAAGTCGGAATTGATAAACATTTCTTTGGTTATCACCGGCTTTCCTGGGCCCGTTTTAGGATTCCGTTCTTAGTATGTCAACTTAATGTAACAACTAGCCTATTTATGATCTCTTGGTATGTAACTCTTAAGTAGGGTCATTAATTGTGATGGATGGGAAACTATGAAACCCTACACTGAGCGTAGCTCACATGCTCTTCAAAATCAATATGATAACATTTATTTCAAATAAACCAGTTACAGGCACTTTTGAATTGTCAGAAGGTCGGTCAGTCAGTAAGATGGAGCTAGTCGCCCATTCCAAAGAGTAGGTACCTATGGAGAAGAACGGGCAAGAAACTCCATGGACACTCTTTTAAATTATCAAGCGATTGATACAGTTATTTGATTACATCATTCATGTAGAAATCAGCCGTGTTAGAACGATGCAGAAATATATTGTACGCTGAGAGCGTCCATTATGGAAAATACAAAAAAAAAACTACAATTCAGAAATTAAATTACACCGTGGCAGCTAAGAGATGACCAGACCCCTCTGACGGCGCACTATGGATTATCGTGGAACAAGAGCTGATTAAAAATACTTTTTTAAAATGTTGCAAATAGTACATGTTTTTGGTCTTATTTTATTCATAAGAAGCCATTCTATGATATTCAATTCGTTTTTATCTATGAAATACTCAAAATAGTAAAAAAAAATGCATGAGAACTCGAAAGCATAGAAATTCTAAAAACTGTAACTTGTAAATTACATATTTTCAGAGTTAGATATTGAGCACTGGTTAAGAAATAACTATATAGTGTGCCGTATACGGCACACTATATTACTAAATATATTTTCTTTCTAAATATATTTAGAAAGGATATTTTATGTAGAGTAATAGTCAGTTATTTAAATTATAATAAAAGATAAAATATAACTGTCACAATGTTTTACGTAAAATGCCGACGAAAATTAAATTGTTTTAACTTCAACGAGACTTTTATATGTTAGCTAAGCTTGGCGAAGTTCTAAATTTGATATAATTTCATGCACAAGGTAACCACCTAATATTTAAAATAAAAAAAACTTGCGGTTTTTTGCGGTTTTTGATAACACGTCCCATATTCATTATCACGGGAACTGAATTGATAAGTATCGTATGACGTTTCTGAGGTAAAATTTTGCGGTTTTTTGTTATTGATATAGTTTTTGCACACGTTTTATTTAAAAATAAGGTCGTCTAAGATAATGGTATATGATGTACACCACCCTAATTCGATTTTCCTATAAAAAGCTTGGCCACTGAACACCCTTTACCACAATTTGTTATTGTTCGTTATTAAATTACAATACAAAATACTTATAATGAGTTCTTTTAAATGCTTTAGACGTGAATTGATACTTTTCTATATCGACAACGGTAAAAATACTTCGACCCTATCAACATTTTTACGTGAAAATTATCAAATTTCAGAAGGTAACATACAAGTTATAATACGCGATTTTCAAAAGAAATTATTACCACAGTTCAATAGTCGTTGGGCTCAAGCTTATCATCCAGCAAGTGGGGATGTGATGGCTCATCTGGACAAAGTGAGTAGTGAGTAAAAACAAATACCTACTTCCAGAAGAGTCTGAACTTGTTTCAGACGCCAATCTGTTTATTGCTTCTTTTGTTCCTATAAGGTTAGTTGATGAAGCAACTGGCGCTATTATCTGGCAGAATCCTGTACCTTCTCTGTAAGGTTTTGTCGACCTATTTTAATCGAGTTTTCAAAAGAAACTCCTGAGAAAACAAGAGCTGTTGTAAATAATGTTCAAGGCCAAATTAACAATTTATACCCATCATTGATCAATAGATGTGGTGAAGGAATACAAGTGAAACATCAACTATTCCTTACAATGATAGATGGAAAAGTGGCTCAAGTATTGACTGACACTTCTTCAAGTTCCACATGCACTATATGTGGCGCTACTCCCCGGTTAATGAATGATTTAGAAAAAGTCAGCTAGAAGTGTTTTCCGTAATGCCAGTTGTTCTGCAGAAACAACAGGTGTTGATAAGGTCCTGATATACAGATTATACATAATTCTACAAGCTTTATCATCAGGTATCATGATTGATGCTAGAAAGTTCGATGATTATGCTTTAAAAACAGGAAGAATATAATTTAAGTTACCAAATACAATTGGTATTGCATGCCATCATCAGTACATAAGTTACTGATTCATGGCGAGAGCATCATAAATCACTTTGGTGTCTTACCAATAGGACAACTTTCGGAAGATGCGCAAGAGTCTCGTAAGAAAGACTACAAAAATTTAAAACAACATCATGCAAGAAAGTATTCAAAATCGGCAACTAACGAAGATGTATTCCATACAATACTATGTACATCGGATCCATACATTACAAGTATTCGCAAACAATATGAAAAGAATGTCAAGGAATTGGACGAAGATACTCTGCATCTCTTGAAAGTGAATCAACTAATCACGGATCCAGCGGTTATTCAGGTGTGAAACCTACCTTTATTTATTTATATACCTACATTTTACATAATTATAATGTTAAGAGATAATAATACTTAATTAAGGTTATTTTTTTATATTTTAGACTAACTATATAGTATACATAAGTTCAAAATGTAAGCTTAATAAATATTTTTTATTAAATTATTTATATGTATTTTATTGTTTTATTATTCCTATTTAGTTATTTAGGGTTCAAAAAGAGACAATAAATACATTCCAGTGAAACTAAAATATTTCTACGGTTTTTTGACAAAATCGTAAGTATAAACGCGAGTAAAACCGCAAGCAAAACCTATTGCTTATTAGATGTAAACTTAATTAAATATATAGAGTATGAACTAGGTTGGTGCAAAATTTCAACTGTTTATCTTGAAAAATAAGAAAGATATAGATTTTTAATCAGCAAAGGACCCATATTTTCCATAGTGCGGCGTCCGTTCACGAACATAACGTATGGATTAGCATCATTGCGCTCAACCATATTGAAGGGAAACTAATGACCTAACACACACGCCACCACCAGCGAGACATTTAAGTGAGCATGACATACTCTCAACAGCCAGAGCACAGAGCACAATCAAAAAGACAATCAATAAAAAAGACTAAGAGACTTGATTTTTAAATTTTGATACAGTCAATGACAACACGACAGTGAGCACAACCACATTTGAAAGCTAAACCTCTTCTATCATTTAAGGTTTTAGTACAAATTCCGTGTGTATAGATACTTTCATATTATTTTAGTGACAGCCGTTCATCAGGAATAACCTGAAAAACTGTCAGTCACAGTATTACTGATTTGCCTTAAGATTATGCATATATCATAATTATAGGGGCTAACTAATTCAATTAAAACGAAACTGACTAGAGAGCTTAATTATCAAAACATTATTTATATTATGATAATTATTTTAATGACTGCTTTCTACAATTTTTCATGGAGGATCGCTAAATGGTCTTGAGAGAGAACTCTAGTGGTGCTTTTTCTATACAAACGTATTCCGCTGTTTTATTCGTGGATAAGGCTTTTAGAGCAATTATTTTTTTAAACAATTTGACACCGTGATTAAACGTGGTCCTATCATTTGATTTTTTCCGAAAATTATTTAATAAAAGAAATATGATACTTCAAATTCGCTGAAAATAAGCCATTTTTTCCGTGATGTTTAGATAACTTGATAGTTATCTAAACATCAAGGTAAAAACATGTCACGTGATAAGTTTTTGACAAAAATGAAAATAATAGAAGCATAGGTATACTTCTCCTCTAAATTTGATAGAAAACTAATTAAGATCTGTCGTGTTTTGAAAAAGAAAACATCGGAATAAGAAACGTCTTTTGGTCAAAGTTTTTGTAAGTAAAATCAGCCTGAGCTGCAACTGTCCTTTTCGTAGGTACTTTACCGGGAGAGGTTGGAGCAGCGCGGCGGCAATGGTTTCTTCAAATACCTATTTTCAAAATTCCTCGGCACTACAGACTCCTCTTAATGTTGGTAACTTCTCTGCACAGAACCATTAGTAGATATTGTAGTAGTAGATCCTATCTGATGGTAAGCAGAGATGAATTCATTAATGGTAAAGCCAGCTAGTTTATTAAGCCTATTCACTCAAAAGAACTGAGTGAATAGGAAGGAAGACAGCAGTTGAGCGAGGTGATGTAATGTTAAACCCAACAACATCTTGATCTGGAGACTCTCCACGACCAAACTCCTGACACAACAACATTTGGCGTATCATACCCGGCACACATCGCAACACAACTACTCAGACCCGTCCTCCGTACACCAGACATCAATGCTGGGAACACGACGAATCGCAAGACTTTGTCTACTACTACTACTACTACTTCAGCCTATAGATGTCCACTGCTGGACATCCATCCATCGGCTTCCCGCGACCTTCACCAGATCATCGGTCCACCTTGTTGGGGGCCTCCCTACGCTGCATCTTCCAGTACGTGGACGCCACTCCAGAACCTTACTGCCCCATCGGCCATCGGTTCTACGAGCAATGTGCCCCGCCCACTGCCACTTAAGTTTAGCGACTCACAGAGCTATGTCGGTGACTTTGGTTCTTCTGAGGATCTCCTCATTTCTGATTCGATCATGCAGAGAAACTCCGAGCATAGCTCTTTCCATTGCCCTTTGTGTGACTCTGAGCCTTCGTATGAGGTGGGTGGTAATTTCTGCCGGCAGCCGATGTTATGGCCAAGTTTGTTGGAGTTGGCTTCTAGTCTGACCAGATTCAGCACATGGAGCGACTTCCTGTCTGACATCCAAATACAAGTTACTGGGTAAAAAGAATACCCCTTGGTAAGACTATCGGTTTTCTGATGACCCGTAACAACTGCCAAAGATCTCAAATGACTGCTGAGACCAACGGCTTTCCGAGGGACGGAGAAGTCACGGTATGTTAAGGTCACCAACACACAGATCAACCGTGGCAAGCGTCATCAACATCATTTCAGCCGAAAGACGTCTACTGCTGCACATAGGCCCAAGGTTCTCCACGACGACCGGTCCTGTGCCTCCCACATCCAGCGGTTTCGCACGACCTTCACCAGGTCGTCGGTCCACCTTATCGGGGGCCTACCCACGCTGCGTCTTCCGGTGCGTAGTTTAACCTAATTAATTAACCTGTGCAGCTGTTATTATGTTAGCCATGAGCCCCTCAAATTAGCTAAAATTATTAATACGAAATTGGTACAGCGTAATTTAAAACAGATTTCCTCTGACTTACCTACATTAGGTAATTTGTAGCATCATAATTATTTCATGAAAACAATATTCCAAACAATTTTGTACGTTATAATAGCTGAGTTCGAATACTTTTTAGTGGGTTTTGAATATTGTTATACTAAATTAATTTAGTTACTTTCTATGAAAAAGTTTTACAAATTCATCACAACGATAAAATGGAATGGTTCTATTTGAAAAGTTAAGCCTGCTTAGTGCCTAACTTAATTTGCGTTTGCAAATTATAATGAGAATTGTCACGGCTTTTGAATGTATATTGTGATTGAGTTTCAACCCTTGAACACTTATCGTATTTTACCAACGCTTATTACCAACTAGCGGCCGCTTGCCACTTCGTTCGTGTGGAGTTAGTTATTTGAACATTTTATTTTAACCCCAAAAGAGTCGATTTCTAAAGATACATTATTACACTTCTAGATCATAATGTGCAGCATATATTAAAAATTTTGTTATGCTCCGCTCCTATTGATCGTAGCGTGATGTTATACAATATGTAAAGAAAACCCCTTTCCGACCCATAAGGATGATAAAGGTTAGAGGTAAACACATGTCCAAATAAAATATGAAATTGTACATAATCATCATAGTAACAATACTAATGAATTTTGAAAAAAATTTTTTTTCTGCGAATTAATTCTAACTTCCCCAAAATTTGGTATTTCTTTTTTTAAAGTGACAACACCGTTTTTGACGGTATTATTATGAACGAATAGCGATACGATCGCGTGCCGCGTGCCCTGCCTCCATTCGCCCACTCATGTATTGCCTACCGCACATGTATTAACTTACCTCCTTTTGCAAAGAAATATTTATTTTTTTGGGGGATTTTATTTAAGTTTAGCCCGGCTTTGTAGTCATTAGTAGAATCAGTTATCGATACCTAACAATACCTACATGGATCGGACAGGGTTTTCTTTACATATTGTATATTGGATGAACTATCGAATAAATAATATAGCAAATCAATGTACCTCAAAAACTTTAATTAGTTCTACAAAACAATAAAAAAGACAATAAATTAACACCACAGACAATCTCATTGTCAATATATCGGTCGTGCACGCAAATAAGCCGAGGGCGAGGTCACCCTCTTAAGCTTTGTGGTGTACGCTGACCTGGCCAGGACCAATAACACAATAACAAGTTCTAATTAACAAAAAAAAAAAAAGAACTGATTGCGCGCAATGACTTTTAGGGTTAAAAATGGTAAAGTTCGAGTAAATTAGCACATAGTCTAATTAGTTTGTTTGCTATCTTAAAGAACTCGTTACGTCTGTATCAAAATAAAAAAAAACAACGAAATAATAACCAATTAAAAATGAATACCGTAACAGTTTTCAGTTTCACAATTAGTCCCATGAAAGTCCCCAATGAATAATTGGAAACTTTAAGTTCGTTAGAAGTTCATTTAATAAATATTAGACCCAAAATATGCCACTGAACTGGGGAATAGGGAGCATTTCATTGTTGTTCTTTTTGCTGTTAACGAGATTGCGTAGTAATTAAAATATATATATATAATAATTAATATAATGTTTTCCATGCGCACTGATATCGAAAATCATCTCACGAGAACATACTAGTGTAGGGCCAAGTTTAAGAAAATAAATAAAATAAAAATAAAAAATATGTTCAAAGAAAATTTTGTCCATCGTTTAATTGGTCTTACGGTCTATAATTTATTACTGATGCCTGATTTCCGCACTATTGACAAACAGCCGTCTGTAAATAGACACCGGAAATTGATTCCTTCAGTGAAGGTTGAATCAGTAATATGGTGGTATTAGATTAGCCTAGTTTGTACGAATTAAATAAATAAATGACTGAATGAAATCCAATCCAATAATTCTCGTCTTTTGTGTAAGTATCGTATTCCCTAATCACATTTGTTCGTATAGCTAACTTTGGAACTATCGACTAATGTGTTCGTGTCCATGACAAAGAAAACAAATTCTGCTTCATTAATATGGTTTTGTGTTGTTTGAAACATTTTTCTCATTATTTAATGCAATTTAACATGTATCTGTAACACAAAAATATATTGTTCAAACAATATTGTGCAACTTTTAGTGTACTAATGAATATTATGAGTAAAAATAATGGTTCCTTGGTACGTAGGACAACATAATAGGAACTTCTTTACAAAGTAAACATCTAAATATAAGATCTCACTTACATAATATAATGTTCTGTATTTTTTTGAGTGTCTCACAATAGATACCGATTTCAAGATGATTGATTGATTTTGTTCGTAACAAATAATTGCGATACTACCTAGAGTAGGATCTATTTTCGTATAATTCTGTTAATAAATTCGGATAACGGATACATTCTCGGTTTGGAATTTATAGGCTAAGCATGAGATAACATCAATATGAATATTTTCATGATACGCTTTCCACTTTTTTAGACGACAGAATAGTGAGGAATTCAGAATGGCCTTTAACCAACTGCTTACAAAAAAAGGTCGTGGGTAATCAAATTCGCGAAAGGATATGGACATGATTTCTGTATCTGGGAGAACGTTTTTGGTGTTCGCTATAAGATGTTTTCAGAATTTCTCTGACATCATTACACGAGACTTAAAACTAACAAAATATACATCTACGACATTGTTTTATAAAAAATATCACGACCAATGAGTGTACAATGCATCCATTGCTTGTTTTTTGTAGGAATTTAGGCACAGATCAACTTGAATACAAAACTCAATCTTGCTAAAAGTGGATCGAAGATCACAAAACAGAGTATTCTATCCGATGTGCAAAAATTATTTGATCCGCTTGTCTGGATTGCACCGAGCGTTGTTATGCAAAGATGGATCCAACATAATGAAATCACTACGTGACTAACAACAATTTATGTTTTTTTTTTTTTTTTTTTTTTTTTATTGGCAGGAGTGGGAAATCCTCATGGACGCCCAGACTGACTCACTAATGAACCAGTCCGGGTAGTGCCGGACTCTTACCGGCTAAAACCCACTCCTGTCTTTGCTTAGTGTTCCTCTGACGTGATCAGAGCCCTTGTCACTCGGTCTGTTCTGTCCGCGGCCGCACCTTTAGTTATTAGCGTCTGACAACCGTCATACAATGGTGAAGATTTTCCATTATAAATCACCACAATTTAACTAACTGCTGCATTACATATTTTACATTAATAACTAACATAATGAGTCTTCAAATAAATTTCTACTTAACATATCTTAAAAATTAACTTTATATATAGGTACCTATATATGTCTATTAATTTTTCTTTCTTTTTTTGATTTTATCATTTTTTAAAGTTCCTTTTAACCTTAAATATTTCCTAATATATAACTTATCATTATTTTAGTACATTACATAATGGCTCCTTTAATATATCTATAATATATCAAATAGTCATCATTTCTAATCCTAATTATTTTCAATTTTACCTATTACATACTTATTTCCTATGTTTTTAATATATATTTGTTTAGTTTGAGGCAGACTCACAAGTGCTAATTTTTTACTTATTTTAACTTCGGCGAGTTCTTTAGACCACAACGGTATGCAAGTTTTGACGCGCTGGGAAGAGGTTATTTTGGAGCCAGTTTTCAATTGGGCCAATTTCATAAGAAGTTGACTACAATTTTCTCCTTTGGCTTGAACACCGTTGTATTTCTTAAACCTATGTAATACTGGCAGCATCTTAGCAGTACGCCACCGACAGACGCGCCAATGCATCCCACTTGATGCGAACCGGGCAGGAGCTGTCGAAGGCGTTGTGGTCGACTCTGTTCAGCTTGGCTGCTAGGCAGTTGTGACACCTTGGAGTCTCCGATGCCAGCCGCGACGGGCAGTCCGCCTGCATGTGAGGGTCTCCACAGTGGACGCAGAGGTCGGCGGGCCTCGTGCACAGCTTCCGGCTGTGTCCAAAGCAAAGACAGCGAGTGCACTGTACCAGCGGTGACTGGTCCAGCACTCGCACCCGCTGCAGGTCAATGTGCACGCGACCCGCCAACGTCAGCATCTGCCACACAGGAGGGGACACCTGCAGGATCACGTGGCACATATGGGGGTTCCTCGTCTTGCGACGGTACTTCACCCCCAACCTCAGCTCCCCTGCAGGTATGTCTCCGATCAAATGGGTGTTTTGTCGCTGCAGGGACTGCAGCAGCTCCGCATCCGTGTGGCAGGAGAGGACATCCCTGATGATGACAAGAGGATCTTTGTTCTTCACCTCTTCCACCACCAGGTTGCCCGCCCCTCGGATCTTCTCCGTCACCCTCGTCATTTCCTCCCTGGTCTTGAAGCCAACCACCACTTTCTGGTCCCTCGCCTTGCGCAGCCGCTCCACCCTAATGCCCTCATTTCTGGCATCGACCGCCGTCCTAAGCTTCTCAAGAACCTCTTCACCGGTGTCTTGATCATTCACAGATGATACTACTACCGAGTGAAGAGGTTCTGGGATGTTCTGTTTCGGGATGGCGGCCATTTGCGCGAAAGTCGGGCTCTGGCTTGGGGCGCAGCAAGGGGCCTGCCGAATTTGCTCTGACAGAGCCTGTGTGTGCTGCTGACATTCTTGCAGTACCTTTCTGTGCTCCTTAAGGCCTGCCACAAGGGTCTCCATCAGCTCTGTCGGATATGTCGTCGGGTTTGGTGGAGTGACCACCGTTGCAACGGCAGGTGCGGCCACAGGCATGACCGCAGGGGCGACCGCGGGTGCAGCCGCAGGCGCGACCGCGGCCGCAGGCACAGTAGGAGCCTTTCTACGTTCCAACTCCTTCACCAGTTCGTAGAGCCGGTTTATGGCTTCGGTAACCCCAGTCCTTATCTCAGTCTTGAGATTGCGAGAGTTGCCTAAATGCAGCTTGGCCTTATTCAGGCAAGCTCTCGCCTCCGCCGTGAGACTAGGGAACCTCAACTCTGGCACCTTAGGTGACCTAGTGACTTCTCCAGATGCTCGCCGCTTCTCCAGAGTCATTGGAACAGGTGGTGTGGCGTAGCGCTTTGGGTTGGCGGGGACCATGGCTTGAAGCTCAGTTTTCCCGCCCTCCCACTCCACGACACTTCGTCTCACACTGGGAAGAGAGGGCCCAGCCATCTCGATGGAGCGCGGCGAGCCCCTGGAACTCGGTGAGCTTTCACATGTCTTTACCGGTGTGCGGTACATTGTGGTGGCCTTGGTGAACGTTAGGTTCATAGGTGACAATTGATCAGTCAGGGACACCGCCAATGCTTCCGTATCCCTGTAAAGGGGAGATAGCAGAAACAAAGGTCAAGAATAGAATACGAGCCTTGTAAAGGAAGACTCGGTCACGTCATTCATCAACAGAAGTAATCAAATGCCTTCAGAGGCGCTAATTAACGCAGAATGAGCAAATCTCAGCAAAATCCTCCACACAATAAAATAAACTTAGACGGGGTTATCTATGAGGGTTTTGGAATTCACGCTAAAGAATAAACTAACTTATACTGCAAAAAACTTAAATTTAGACGGATAAATGCGTTAAAACCTTGAAATACAACTACCAGACGGGACTCCAGTACGCGGAACGCGCACAGGAATACAGGTAAGGCAGGTACAATTTACAATAACAAGAATGTTAAGTTTAGCCGGAAATTTAGAAATAAAAATGTTAAGGTTTGTGTATTTTTCTATGTGAAGTCCCCCTGAATACTCTAATTTCCGCGAAAATGTCAATTATCCCTAGTGGGAACGTTACAGATAGATAAAAAAAAAAAAAAAACAATGAAATTAGCTGAAAACAGCGTCAAAATGCGTCACCGGCATGCAAAATTATAATTTGAGTAAATGTTAATATGCAGGTAAATATTAGTTCTTTTGTTATTTTTTTTTTTGTGGGTACACTTGTAATGCGTTACATAGACAATTTGTAAACAAGTTCTCAAGATGAGTAAACTTGTGGGGAGAATACGTAACTGGGGAGATTCTTTTTATGTAACCTATGTGATTAAAAATGACCTTCCCTCTATTATTCTCCCTGTGCGACTTTCCATTCAGAAGCCACAGTTGTTCCAATTTACCCGTGCACGTATGGGAATCGGGGATAAGACCCAATTTTGAAAATTGCCGTAACTCCTAAACTAGTTGACGGATTCTCCCCAAATTTTTGTACACATATGCTGATACCTCCAGGCTAGTTTTACAACTTATATCTAATTAAAATCTATAACTAAATACACTATTTATTGTCTTTGTTTGTTGCTCCGGACCAACTTATTTTGCAGTCGGGGAAAAATTTTAAAGTCACTAATATTTAACTATTTGCTAAAGTTTGGTTGAAAAAATTTCACAATCCTTACTCCGAGTTGTGTGTCGTTCTGGTCAGCTGCCAGCAAAATTCCAGACCAGATCGTCGCTGCATTTCTGGGATATCCGGGATGGGGCGAAACAGTGTCAGTTCCACAGCCGCACAAGGTTTTTTAAACTTGTTTTCTAATTTAATATGTGTCCACTTTACTTATTCTTAATATTTAAAGTACCTTTGGGGTCCAGGTACCATTCTGCCTCTTGTGAATTTGTCACATGCACTTTTTAGCCCCAAAAAGGGGGGCCACGTTTTTCTTTGTCCGAGGTATTTCCCTTGTATTTTCGCGCGCATGCGCGGGAAATATATGGTACTTCTTCTATCTTCTTCTACTCGGTGAGGCGGTCCAAGTAACAATTAAAAAACAGTTTGTCGCCGCTTTACTTTCCGAGTTATTTATGTTTTTAAGTAAACTTTTGTGTATTTTGACGGTTTTTTTTCACTATAACTTTCACAATTTTCCACGTTTCACCGTACTTTTAGGTTTTCCGTGATCGTCTCGCAAATGCGCTTAATTTGGTGTATGACACTGGTGGTATTTGGAACTTTATACCAACTTTCCAATTTATTGATTGCGGAGCGCAGGTCAAACGTGGCGTCTCGGGCGGCGGGTCTTAGTCGTATATAACAATTTATGTTACAATTCGATGATAAGATCAAAAATCTGAATCGTTAGATTTGTCCTACTCGTAGATATTAAGTACATCTCTCTAAACTGAGGAAAGTGAGCTCACACTATAATATGGCACTATAATATTCCATGGCGTTTCCATGGAAATCAAAAGCAGTCTCTGCAACATTGTGTCCCAAAGATGATGAAACCGAAAAGAGATAGTCTTTTTTTAGTGCGAACCTAATATTTAAATCTTTTGACGATAAATTATTTTTTATAATAATTCTATATTTATTTCCACAGCAAAGTGAAGAGCTCCTGAGCGGAATCTTCTTCTTTGGCATGTCAAACAGTCTAGTCAACCCTGTAATATACGGGGCTTTCCATTTATGGCCTAAGAAGAATCGATCTCATCGACACAGTGACAGGTATGGGAAAACTTTTCACATTACTGTAAAATGTAGCGAATCTCATTGCTGGATTTATTTATTAAAACTTTATGCACAAAGAAAAACATTGCACAATGGCGGACTTTTTTTTTCTTTATTTTTTACGGGGATTTTTCTGTAGAGAATATGTCACCCCGATGATTGTATACAAATACATAATTATGCTATAACTAACCTACCCGCAACCTTATACCCATAATTATAATTTTAAGAAGTGCTCTAGCCTCATCTGACAATGGAGAGGACAGGATGCTATTGAAAAAGCCTACATTAGCATTTTTTTCGAAGATTAGACACCTTTAGACTTCCAAACGAGCACACTCCGCAAGGATGTGATGCACATCTTCGATAACCCCACATGTAGCACAGTTCGGTGAATCGACCTTGCGCATCATAAATCCGAAGCTATTTAGTGGAATGTGTCCGGATCGAAGCCTCAAAGCCGTCACTACCTCTTGCCTGCTCATCCTACCCTCGCTGAACCAGAGTCTCCGAGGAAGAGATGACTGAATCGTTTTGTACCAGATACCCTTAGTTAAAGACCTTTCATCAAAATATTCAGCCCATGATTGAAAACATCTGTCTCTAACCAAGGGTAATAGCTCAGTGTGCCAGGGAAAACAAGGATATATTTCTCCATCAGACGCCGCTTCATTTGCCAAACGATCAACCATCTCATTTCCCTCCAGTCCAACATGAGATGGAATCCACTGCAACATAATTATTTTATGCATGGCAACAAAATCAGTTAGAATTTTTAATATAGTGTAAGCTAAGGGAAGTCCCCTAAAAGGTGAAGACCCTGTGCATCTCGTCAAATGGAATAGAGCACTTTTTGAGTCTGTAAAAATTACATATCGATCACCGGACAAAGATTCGACATATGCCAAAGCTTCTGCTATAGCAATTAGCTCTAAATGCATTATTGAAATTTTGGATTCAATTTGAAATTTAAAAGAGGTACATATTTGTGGATCAAAATAGGCTGCGCCGCAGTAATTCTCGTGTTTAGAACCGTCTGTAAACACACAGTAATAGTCAGAATAAAGTGCATTTAGAGATTTACAACATATTGATCTAAGGTCATTTACATTATAACGATGCTTTGGCTTATCTACTGAATCTAAACTAGGCTTAACAGTATTTGATAAGTCTATATTGCTGACCCAAGTGTACATGGAGAACATGCCAATTTTATTACTGCAGTACATTTTTTCTTGCTTTAGATCATCGTGAGACAAAACTAAAAGAGGTTTTTTTTTCAACCTCCAGTAAGGATTATTGTTACAAATATTATGTAGCTTATCTAGTAAATGGATTAAAGGGAAATCGTAACACTTAGATTTTAAATAAAGTTTACCTGCTAAATATCGACGGCGAATAAAAAGGGGAGGCAATATTAGTTCGGCTTCCATCACGTGAATGGGAGTGCTTTTGATAAACCCGCCAATTAATCGCAAGCAAATGTTTTGTAATCTGTCTAGTTTCGTCAAATGAGTATCGGCGCTATTGTCCAGTAAAAAGCTACCGAAGTCGATACGACTACGAATAAGGGAAATATATAATTTTCTTAAGTGATTTGGATGAACACCCCACCCTGGTCCCATTAATACTCTAAAAATATTAATTAATTTAAGTACTCGCTCACGGATCTCATCAATATGCTTCTTCTATCGGAGACCCCTATCCAGCCACAATCCTAAATATTTGACGTTGTCTACTACTTCTAACAAAGTTCCGTTCAACCGTACTTCTATCACTGGCCTTCGAAACCCTCTACTAAACAGGCATATTTTACTTTTATGGGGGGAGATATCTAATCCTAGAAGAGTCAGCATGCTGTTAATGAGATCAAGTGCAGACTGTATCTTGAGTTGTCCCTCACTGATATTTGAGCACTGCACATATAAAGCGAAGTCATCCGCATACTGCGATATACAAATATTATTTTGCACACGTTTACAAATTTCTGACGTGACTATATTAAATAATATTGGAGATAAAGGATCACCCTGGGCTAAACCATTACCTGAATGTCTACTAATAAAAGTATTGCCCGATTTTATTTTGAGAACTCTTTTGTGCAGAAAATTCCAAAGGTACCTACATATAAGGGAACCAACTTTAAAATTATCTAAAACATTAATTAAAACATAATTATTTACATTGTTATATGCGTTATTAATATCTAAAAAACAACCCAACGTATTAGAACCCACCGAAAAACAAGTTTGAACTGAAGTAATTAGACAACTTAAGCCATCCAAACACGACCTACCCCTACGGAAGCCAACTGTGTTCGCGGAGAATGAGTTGTTTTTTTCAAAGAACCATTCCAATCTACGGTATCAAATATAATGAAAGATTTTGCATATGCATGATAATAGTGCTATAGGTCGGAGTGAAGAAACGCTACTAAGATCGCGACCCAGTTTTGGAATGGGGACGATACAAATGTCACGCCACTGAAATGGGACAAAACTAACTTTAAAAAATATATTAAATAGCTAAATTAGTACTTTTTTACCCGCATCAGGTAGATTTTTAATCATAGAATAGGATATATCATCATATCCAGGAGATGTATCCTTAGATTTGATACATTTATCTAGCTCCTGGATAGAGATCTCACACTCTAATGTATTGTTATTATGATGAATGGTAGGGGTTGGCGGGCAAACATAATCGGGTGTTAATGACTTTAGAAGGTTTATTGCACTTTGAGTACCTACGTACTGTCTTAGACTTGATACATTTATCTAGCTCCTGGATAGAGATCTCACACTCTAATGTATTGTTATTATGATGAATGGTAGAGGTTGGCGGGCAAACATAAACGGGTGTTAATGACTTTAGAAGGTTTATTGCACTTTGAGTATCTTCGTACTGTCTAGGTGAACGGTACCCTTTCATCCATCTCATTTTGCGCCACATTTCACTTAACTACTCACTAACTGAAGAACAGAAATTTTGAAAGTTTATTTTTTTAGCCTGACGAATTAGCCTTTGGGAAATATGTATCCTATTCTTAAGACTCTCAAGGTTTTGAGGTGTGGGATTACGTCTAAATTTGGATAAAGCTAACCTACGATGAGCCACAGTTTGTGACAATTCAGCAGTCCAATATGGTTTCGGAATGAAATTTGAACTAGGGTTTTGATTAAGTTTAAATATTGGTATGAATTTATTAGCAGCATCGTTAAGAATATCTAAAAACAGATTATAAGCTTTTTGGGGGTCATTTGGTAAACATAGGTTTAAATACTTCTCTTCAAGATATTTTTTATACAGAGTCCAATCAGCTTTACCGAAATTTCTTTTAATAACTGTAGGAACGCATGAAGTACACTCAGTTGAAATTTTAATAACCAAATGGTCGCCTCCTAGATTTTCATTTAAGGTGATCCAATTAAACTTTAACGCAATATCTACAGAAACTAACGAAACATCTGGGGAAGACTGTTGTAAGTTGTTGTCAACTAAACGAACTCTTGTGTGAGTTCCATCGTTCAAAGAAATAAAGTTATTGTCTATTAGTGAATCGTGAATAAGACTGCCTCTGCGGTCGGTTTTGTAAGACCAAGTGGCGTGATGGGCATTAAAGTCACCAAGGATTAAAGTTTTAGTTGGGCAAAATGAGAATAGACTATCCCAGTCCTGCTGAGTGGTTACTATTCTAGATGGACAATAAACAGAAATAATATTCTCAAGCGGGTCACAATTGAATAATTGCACGCATACTACCTCCATACCGTTATTATTAACGAGAACGCGGCGCATTTGCGACTTAATAGATTTGTGTACTATAATAGCCACACCGCCGTATGAGTCATCCCGGTCCACACGATAAATATCATAACAACTAATTTTAAAATTACTTTCAGGTTCAAGCCATGTCTCACTTAGGGCAGCAATATGTACTTTTTCCTGGCACAATAGTTCATAAAACGATGCTAACTTTGGTTTTATACTTTGGGCATTCCATTGCAAGATATTTAATTTAAGTGGTTTGTTAGCCATCACAGGGAATAAAAAAGTTAAACAGTGCTTTTATCCACGGTCACTCTGCAACAAAACTTACTGACAAAAGGGTTAACCATTCAACGCACAATTGAAAAACACACTTTAACTTGTCATTTAAACCTGTCTTTTTGAGGTATATAACTTCCTTTATTCTGGAACATAGTTCTCTGAAAGAGGGACATTTGTCATTGCCCTCTTCCTCAACAGGCAGTTGATGAAAGTCTCCTTCTGTATCTGACGACCAAAACATCCCGTCTTCTTTAAATGGCTTTTTATTTTTCGATGGCTTTGGAGTATTATTGACCCTACTAGCCGTGGCAGGTGTTTCTACCTTGTGTATTGTGGCCTTTGTTTTAATTATCTCGGCAAATGTAGGGTGCTTTAGTTGCTCAGTGTTGTCCTTAGAAGGCGTGGAAGAGAAAAGGTATTCGCGTGTTGTCGCTGTAACTTGGGCCGGGACGCTAGTAACGGGGGGATTTACGGGGGGCACGTAACTTTCTAGGGCTTTTCTGTATGTGCATCCAAATTCAGACATAATTTCCCTTAGTCTTCTCTCTTTTTTATAGGCTGGGCAGGACCTGCTGAGCGATATGTGATTACCTTTGCAGTTAACACAAGAGAAGACTAAGGTATCGCAGTTCTCATGGTGCCCGCCACACTTTGGGCAAACCACTTTTTTGGAAGGGCACATTTTCCGCATATGGCCCAACCTCCAACACTGGGAACATTGTGATACCTGGTGTATGTAGGGTAAAACTTTAATATTTATGTCATAAACACGCACTGATACTGGTAGATGATCACCTTCAAAACAAAGTCGAAGACATTCACTAGGGCACCAACCACCTTCATTCCTGTTACGACGGTCTAACCTTTTAAAAGATAAAAGTTTTGCAGGGGCTGGGCATGACATATTTTTGCGGATCTCTTCATCAGTTAAATCTATGTCTACATACTTAATTATGCCGTAGCAGACAGACAGCTGCATTGCCTTCTGGATCCTCCATCCTTTTTCCAATAGCTTCTCACATGTAAGTAGGGATTAGGCTGCCGATTCACTTTCAAACTGTAGGCGAATTTTAAAAGGGTTTAAATACCTAACTTCGCTTATCTTAATGATGTTGTTTTCTCTTAAAATACGTGCCATTGCAAACTGATTCGGCAAACGTTCTTTATGCGAAACGTATATCTCATACTTTTCTTCTTTCAAAGAATTTCTACTACCGTGACATATCTTTTTCTTCCTCGACTTCACTTCTTTCCAATCCACTTCGTATCCGCACTGTCCTCTCGAACCCTCTTTTCCGGTCTTGTCTGTTCCTCATGAAGTTCAGTATCTTCGTCAATAGCATCCATGTCCGACGAATCATTTAATAAACTCCCAACATTATTGTTAAATACGAGCGTATCACAGCGCTGCGAAATGTTTATTTCATCAGTCATGATATAGTCCTGAAAGGTACGTGCAGCCGGACGGTCCGGCGCACACCTCTAGTACGTGACAATGTAATGTGTAAACAAACTTCTCGGTGGGGCAAGCGATTAAATCCGCGACAGAAAACACAACCAGACCGCACGAGTGCTGGTACGGTAATGTTGAATGGCGGACTTAATGCCTTAGGCATTTTCTACCACTCTACCTTAAGATGATACAGAGACAAAACATGGTAGGTAAACAAACCAAAGGCTGTATTATATAAAAACTCAATCTTTTAAAAATACTGTTAAAATACCAATTTGTTTTTAGGTTTTTACTACCTACCTAGGCGATTTTTTCAAATTATATAAAGTAGGGTTTGATCGCAATCCCGCCGGATGGTAAGCAGTGATGCAATCGTATATCGTAAAGCACATTAGTTTATTATGAGCGTATTCACTCTAGAGATTTACGGAACATCAAAAGTGTTTTTGTTTTGGCAAAACATTCAAGTATTTTGGGCACCAAGGCGATATAATAAAAACAAAGGCAATATATAATCACGTTCCCACTGGGATGGTTTTTAATACATACACCATTCATTTCTAAGAGGAAAAACGCTCACTTTACCCCTGTTGCAACATAAGTGCTTAGCCATATTTTGGGCCAGGAAAAGCGATAGAACTTATCATAAATCATTCATGCAGAATTCATTTAGGGCAGAGTTTATAAAACATTAAGAAGCTATTATTAGGAAAGTTTCTTATATAACCCGAATAAAATTGAATACGATTATATCTTATAGTGAAATGATCAAATATGATATGAAGAAGATTCTCTGTAGTTTTATATGTTCATAATTTGCCAAGCAGACACTAAATAGGTTACAAAAAAAATTAGGTGGTTAGGACCATGATAAACTAGCTCTGGGGATTTGTCTTATGATTATTATCTCAGCATTACGCTGAGCGATGGCCGTTTTTTGTATTCTGTTTTTTCCGCGAAATTTATTATATTATAGGTTATATTTATTCTCAATTTTTGGAATTTTTATTTTTCGTGTAATAATCTTGATCGATATTTGATATTAGGTATTTGAGCCCGTAAGGAGTCAAAAATTTATTTGGCATCAGTGGCTTTAATAAGTCATCCAAAGTGCAAGTGAATAGGCTTAAACCCCTCCAGAAAGTAGGGATTGATCTGATCAGAGCCACCACACTTGCACTAGGTATTGGATGGTACAGTGACTGATTTCGACAAATTTCATTTGCAGTATCGTAATTTGGTAACGAAGTCGGGAGGTGGTAGAGGTATTTTTTTTTCCAGAACTTGGTTTTCTCATTATGTGGTTTGTTTTGGACGGACTACTTAGAGCGTGAAAAATTCTTACAGCTTTTAAGCCCACTCGGGATCGTTGTGCAATCGTAAAGGCGATGTTGGAAATCGCTTTGACTGTTGGGACTTATATACTTTTTGGCGGTCTCTACAAGCGCTTCACGTGAATAATGCGTCATACTGACATCATACAGATTTCGCATCTCGCAAACAGCGTTTACCGTGCAACTAGCATATATAAAACTTCCCAATATTAACCGTTGGACTAAACAGGAGTGTGGTCGGAGGGTCGGAAGATCCATGGAGGATGAGTGAAATTTACAACCTGTTCCTCATACCTTTTTTATAACTATAATCTAGTGCTTGACCGCAATCCCGCCTAATGGTAAGCAGTGATGCAATCGTTGATGGTAAAGCGCGCTAGTTTATTAAGTCATTTACCCAAAACAACTGAGTGAATAGGAAGGAAGACGGCAGATGTTGCGCCAGAGGGTGATTGATCTGGAGACCCTCCACGACCAAACTCCCGACACAGGAACATTTGGCGCATCGTACCCGCCACACATAGCAACACAATTGATCAGACTCGTCCTCCGTACGGCTTCACCAGACATCATGCTGGAACATGACGAATCGCTTGACGGCGGAAGTTACCACCCACCAACTTCTGCCGGCAACCAATGTTATGACCTACAACCGAGAAATACTAGGAGAGAAATAAAGGAAGTGTCGATGGCTAGGCGTTTTGGGGGACTGTCTTATATAATATTGACGTTCAAAAAGTGTTGATTCTAAGCCTAATTTGAATAAATGGATTTTGATTTTGAATAATAATAATAAGCCTTTTTATTTGGAGTTTTACAATAGTAAGTATTAATGTTACAGGAATCACAATTTATATTTCTCTGTTTTAATAAGTTATCCTAAGTAATGTTAGTAAAATAGGTTTATATTATGTAAGTAGTATTATAAAACAACAAGAATCCCGGTTTGGGTAAAGGCCTCCTCCATAGATGCCCATTTTTGTCGGTCTTGTGCTATGGTGTGCCAGTTTGTGCCCGTTGATCTTTTCAGACCAACGCCCAGCGGTCTTTTTTAGGGTTCCGTAGCCAAATGGCAAAAAACGGAACCCTTATAGTTTGTCATATCTGTCTGTCCGTCTGACCGTCTGTCCGTCCGTACGGACGGCCATTTTTTCCCTTGGTAGATAGATGTAATCTGTGAACCGCATTAAGATTTTGATGCAAAAATAATAATAAATGTTGGGGGCTCCGCATACTTAGAACTGAAACTCATTTTTTTTTTCATCAAACACATACGTATCTATACGGGGTATCTATAGATAGGTCTTTAAAAATGATATCGAGGTTTCTAAAATATTTTTTTTCTAAACCGAATAGTTTGCGTGACAGGTGACAGACGCTTCTAAAGTGGAAAAAAAGTTGGTCCCCCTCCCCCTCTCTAACTTCTATAATAAGAAAATTAAAAATCTAAAAAAAAACATATGATGTACATTACTATAAAAACTACCAACCAAAATTGTTTTGAATTAGATCTAGTAAGTAGTTTTTTTTAATACCTCATAAATCGTAAACCGCTTATTACCGCGTAATCTTTCATACAAATAACTTAAATCCTTTAATTTCTTAAATCAATGGTACGGAACCCTTTGAGGATGAGTCCGACACGCACTTGGCCGGTTTTTTTTATTTGATTTTGATTTCCAAAAGTATCTAGGTATACAAAGTAGTAATAGACCCCTATCTTCATTTATAGTCCAATTACCGTCTCCGAATTGTAAAGTCAAGGTGTTCATCTAGTTTTGATCGTTTCTTCCATTAATTAAGTTTTGGAATTAATGTTAAGGTTTTGATTATTTAGATTCCCCTTACCGAGTTCACAAGTTCTAGACGTATTCACGAAAGTAATTATTCATAGCTATACTCGACAACATGACGATGAACATGACGATGTTAATTCACGAACCTAATTCAAATAGGGATATAAATATTGACTCATTCAAATGTAATTACACGTAATGATTATGAGTTATACCAAGTTAGTAGCTAAATACCAGCTGTACGCATCGATCTTCAAGGTCAAAACAAACGGTGATCTTCAAGGTCAAAGCTTGCTTTGATCGGTCCGTGGAGGGGTAGTCAAAGCATATCCAAAGGGAGGCTCACCATGCTTTCCTTGAGACGTAAATCATGATAAACTGTTAAACTACTACTAGGTACCACTACTTCTACTACTACTTGATACTGTGTTTTTGTGTAAAGCCTAGAGCACAGGCGTAGAGTGGCCAGCCTTTCGGTGTTCTATAGGATGTGGATGTCCAAAACACAGGCGTGTCTTTTCACCGCCAAAAGGAGCCCGATCATCTTGGCTCCTACTTTTCAGAATGTATCCTTGGAGTGCACCAACCGCCTTCAGCTTTTAGGAGTAGAGATTTCCTCAAACCTTAACTTTGGACGGTTCATTGAGTCCAAGGCTAAAATGGCTGCCAGAAAACTTGGCGTTATCGCAAAGGTCCGGCGGTACTTCACACCGGGGCAGCTTTTAATGTTGTACAAAGCACAGGTCCGCTCGTGTGTGGAGTACTGCAGCCACATTTGGGCTGGTGCTGCGAAATGTCACCTGGCTACTTTGGATTCAGTGGAGAGGCGTGCGAAGAGACTGATTGGCGACCCAGACTTAACTCCAAACGGTCTCCAAAGCCTGGAGCACAGGTGTAGAGTAGCCAGCCTTTCGGTCTTCTATAGGTTGCATTCTGGTGAGTGTGCAAGGGAATTGCATGATTTAATTCCCCCATCTCCGTTCCACCATCGGACGACCCGTCGTACGGCGAGTTTCCACCCTTACGTTGTTGACACCACTGCGACCCGGACGAAGCGTTTCGCTTCCTCTTTTATACCGCGTACATCAAGGGACTGGAACAATTTGCCGGCGACGGTGTTTCCGTCACATTACAATTTGAGTGTCTTCAAGGCTAGAGTGAATAGGCTCTTAATAAACTAGCGCGCTTTACCATCATTGATCGCATCACTGCTTACCATCAGGCGGGATTGCGGCCAAGCGCTAGTTTATAACTTATAAAAAAAAAATGTATTTTGGGAGTGTGCGAGGGAATTGCATGATTTAATTCCTCCATCTCCGTTCCACCATCGGATGACCCGTCGCACGGCGAGTTTCTACCCTTACGTTGTTGACACCACTGCGACCCGGACGAAGCGTTTCGCTTCCTCTTTTATACCGCGTACATCGAGGGACTGGAACAATTTTCCGGCGGCGGTGTTTCCGTCGGACTACAATTTGAGTGTCTTCAAGGCTAGAGCGGATAGGCTCTTAATAAACTAGTGCGCTTTACCATCAACGATTGCGTCACTGCTTACCATCAGACTGGATTGCGGTCAAGCGCTAGTTTACAATTTATAGAAAAAAGAAGCCCAGGGCATTTGTAGATGTTTAACAGTCGTTATTTGTATTTGCCAGAAGCCCAAAAGTCTATCAACTATTCTTTTAGTCTTATCCAAAGGATTATAGAGGTCGGATTGGCGGTTGCTCAATTTACAATGGTATTCAGCTGAATCCGGTTAGACTAATAGCTGACCCCAAAATAGTCGGGAAAATTCCAAGCAAATTGATTAATGTTAAAGTTTCGATTAGAAGTTTCAGATTTTTAATAACAAATTAAAAAACGCTTTTTATTTTCCCCACGCAAAGTTCGCTAAGATCTAATTTCAAAACCAACTATATTATTAACTTAATAAATATTTTAGTGTAATTATTCAGATAGGTTCCAATCTTTTTGAATAGTTTTCTTAAAGACAATAATTTGTAATCAAGCTTGTTTAAATCATTTAGTACCTAAAGAAAGTTCACGCTTATACAAGCTACCAAATTTATATAAAATAATAAAAACACTT